>JAAOAS010000280.1:0-102943 GCA_013396035.1 Fusarium pseudocircinatum
CGATGGCTTCTCAATTTTCAACAAAGCGAGAACTGTCAAACAGGAATTGTTCAATGTCTTCTGCACAGCTGTCGCACTCTGTCATTCTCTTTAGTAGATTGAAACTTGTATAGTCGCTCCTTAAATAGGTTCAACATAGTAATGACAATCCTCACTCTGAGATATTGACCGATCTATTCTACCGTGGTCTCTTTAAGGCGGCGGGGCGAAGCATAGTCCTTCTTACTTGTCATATTCAGCAATTAATGTCCCCATCTCAAGTAGAAAAATGGGATCTTTGTGGATCGAATATATCTAACACTTTAACCTTAGATTCAGGAAACGCTTGCGTATAAAATCTCAGACTTCGCTATAAACAGTATGTCCGAGTTGGACAGAAAAGGCCAGTTACGCGCTTGACTTGCGTTCGACGCTCTATTTTCGTTCGACGCTCTATTTTCGTTCGACGCTCTATTTTCGTTCGACGCTCTACTTTCTGCATTTATCTACATAATGCGCTTCTGAAAAATCGACTTCATGTGCAAATACATGTCCATCAGCCACGCTACAAACACCAAAATAGTCATAACAGTGGCAACCCAGCATATGGCGCTGGATTCTAGTTCTTCCCCGATATACACCGTAGCGATCGTGAACCCAACATTCGGAAAGACAATCGCCCACCAAGGAAGCGCAAAACTCATCTGCTGCCTCGACTTATCCCCGCGGAGTTTTGAAACCAAAATGGGTACGTGCGCAACCGCGGCAATTGCAAAAAGCCAAAAGGTGAACAGCCAGAGAAATATTCCTACCCACAACGCCATGATGTTCAGCGTCTCTGCTGCGGTGGGATGCTTCGCGAAGTATCCGTATCCATCGGGGATGGCTTTTGCGCAGCCGATCAGTGCTATGATGGTATAACCTGCAGAACCCACGGAGATAAAAAGGCCTGGTCTTAGATTGACTGGCCCAAGACCGTTGACGAGAAGGTTGCCGACAAAATGGGGGAGAAAAAGGAGACAAAGAATCCAGCCAAGACCCTCGAAAGCAATGCCAGCAACGATTATTGGCATTCGTTCTGATGGAGGTTGATCAGCTGCGATTACCGACGCGACAGTTCCAGTGAGCATGGCGTTGTAAATCATGAGAAACATGGGAGAGCTCATGCTCCCCGGTGCAAACGGCGCGAGAGAAAACATAACGACAAAGATAACAACGTTATACGTCAGCGTGATAGCACCATAAATCCAAAACAGAACCCGAACAGTATCGACAAGCCACGACCCAGCATGAGGAACACCAAAACTCTGTATCCCCATGATAATCGTCGCCATCGAAAGCCACAGCGAGCCAGTAAAGTACGCTTCAGGCGGTTTCGTCACGGATTTAAGCAAACTAGCCGGTCTCCGAACAAACCGACATCCCATCGCCGTGCAGAACAGAATAAACAGAACGAGGTTGAGAATGAACACCACTACGCCAATGGTATGTAAGCCGCGAAATGAATACGGGCTCTTTGATAGCATCAGGGCCACACCGCCTGTGGACTGTGTGCAGGTGAAGTTGCCCCATGTGAAGCGATCGACCAGTGAGACGGCGCGTTCATTTTTAGGTTCAGGATTGTTCGGCTGGGCGGCTGTTTTGGGGGGCTCGTCTTGCGGCATGGCGAGTCTGTGGTGATTAAAGCTGAATCATGGATTGATGAAAGATGATGTTGGAGTTTGGCGCGTTTGTTGAAGTGAAGTCAAGGTCAGTATTTTATATCCGTGCCTGACTAACATACGCGAGTGAAGGATTGTGGGTCCAAGACACCGAGGCATTTCAGATCTTGGTTTCGTTTCTCAGCCAATCGGGTTGTTAGGAATAGTGTCCACGGCGCCTCTTAATCTCGCGAGGAATAAAAGAATCTGGGGTATCGAAAGATTTTACTCAATTAAAATTCTACTTCGAGCTCGAGAGAATCTTCATATGACTAGAGCCATGCTACTTTGACTGATAGCACATTTAATAAGTATAAAATAGTCTTGCAACATGGCGACTCTAGGAAAGCATGGAATGAATGACATTGGGTGATCGAGAGAGGTGGCTTCATTCATCTGCTGAAGCGGAATCAATATTTAATCTGTACCGGACAACACGAAAGACATGGTCAATACATCGCTCTGGCCATTTGCAGATAACTAAACCTAAGTAATATATATTTCGGTAATCGAGGACATTATCACAATTGCAATAGTAAATTACAGAAAGTTTATTATTGACATGTTTGTCACTTAGTGCTGGCTCAATCCAGTTATGCGCAAATGCGGAAAACGAAGAGAAGTCTTAGCCGCACTGTTTTGGTCCATCTGACCTATCACTGGCTACCTATAGGCAACCGTGCGTAGTGCCTGGTCCAGCTATCTATTGGGTTTAAATAAAATCAATGCCCCGCATTGTATGACAATCAATTCACTGCTCTTCGTTGTATCCACTTGCTTAAAAGAGGCCCAGCTACAAGCTACCATGGCGTCTACTTCAAGCTCTACAGAGCCCGATGAAGAGTCCAAAATCCTGCCCACGAACGAGGATCCGTCACTTTTCGACTTAAATCATGACGTAATGAAATGCTCAAAACACGAAGTGGCAGATTGCAACCCGACGAGCTCCGAGCTACTGCAACAGATTTCTTCACCGACTCGTGAAGATTTGTTTCCGGCTCTCCGGAATTTTACTTCGTCCTCATCCCGAAATGAGACACGGAGCTCCAGTAGCTTCTCATCACTCGCGCCACCAAGAATCAGAAAATTAGTAAAACAACGTTCGCTAAAGAAGGTATCTATCTTCTGCCCAGATTGCGGTCGAGGCTTCATACGGGCAAATGATATGATGGTAAGCTCAGAGAACCTTAATATTACGTCAATAATATCTGTTGAACACTAAGCGATCCATAGAGGCATGAAGCCAGGGAAGACTGTTGGACACGAAATGAGAAAGAAAAAGAATGCTCAATACCAAAGACGATAAGGATGGATGACTCGACCAAGGAACCGGATCAAGAGACCCATGCCTCCGCTGTCGATCGGCTTGCACATGATAGTTCGGGTGTACACACATCCGATAGCATACCAATTCTGACTCAAAACCGGAAAGCCCAACATTTGTCTCAAGATGCAATTCAATCACTCGAGGCAATGACTAAAACGAAGAATCTTGATATTCCTCATCGGTTTCTCAACATACTATCGTCTCCGGAACCTGGACAATCGTACGCTACTTCGGAAGAACTAGACGATAGGGATTCCTCTCAAACACCCGACAGCGATGAAAGCTCTTCCACCACGAATACTTACATCGATTATCGGAAGAGCCAGGTTATTGACAGGATTGTTTTTACTGTGATGCAGTGGTTGCATTTAAAGCTGGACGTGTGGCGTAAGAATGCCGGTGGCAATTCCAACAGCGCATCTGGGACATCAGAAGCACTGTCAGGCTCAAATCTCCGCTCTGTGTCGTCCTGCCCTAACAATCGTGGTAACAAAAAGAGAAAAGCAGCGGAAAGAGATGATCAAGAGACAGACAACGAGGACGAGGATAGAAATCGGGAAGACCCGCAGAGCAGTCGTATGCCCAGTCAAGGGCACGAGGATCCAAAGTTCGCTTGTCCGTACTTTAAGTACAATCCAGCCAAGTATAAAGACTGGAGGACATGTCCAGGACCTGGCTGGAATGACGTCCATCGAGTAAAGTACTGATCAACAAGCCACCCTTTTTTATCACTTGGATCTAATATTTATGCAGGGAACATCTCTATCGACGTCATAGGCAGCCCCAATATCGTTGCGCTCGTTGCTGGCAACCCTTCACGGATGAGCAACGCGTTATGGACCACCAAAGAACCGATGATCCATGCCCATTGCGAGAAATGGAGTATGTCGAGGGATTTGACGCAGCGCAAGAAAGAAGCCTTAGATCACGAAAGCGAGCTAACCAAAAGCTCACCGAGACCGAGAAGTGGAGGCGAGTTTTCAATATCCTGTTCCCGCACATCCTGGGAGACGATATTCCATCTCCATGTATGTTTACTTTGCGCGCACCGAGACGGCGTCCTGGATCCTTATAGCACTAACAACTGTTAGTCTATGACTACAGCCAAGTGACACAGAAGGAGGATGACTGTCACACCGAATCTGGCTATCTGGCGCAATGTGAACAGTACATGCTGAGGGAAGTGCCGCAGCGTCTTCGACAAGCTTTGGGGAGAGAGCTAGACCGAGACATGACCATTGTGGAGGAGAACCTGAGGCGAAGAGCTGGCGACTGGGTGAAGACTCTCCTGGAGGAGGCATTCCAAGAACTGAGGCAGATCCGGCGCCTGGGCAGTCCAACTCAACAGCCTGAGCCCAGTAACGATATCCCTGCGCCGGCTGAAGGAGGGCAGCCCAGTATTTCTGAGTTACATAGCATTGAAGGCGCAAACCTGTGTTTTGATGGAGAGGGTGAAACGTGGCTAGATACTTTCGACTTCGACACTTTTCATCCATCCTCCATCCTTGAGGAACTGCAATCCCCGTTTGGTAATGGTGGGTTGATCGAAGGTCTATTAAGGCCAGGAGAGGCTGATGCTGGCGAGGCCTCAAAACAGTCTGATTCCGGATATGTATCAAATAGTCCAGAATAGATTTGAACGACTGTGCAGGTACATTGTCATTTGTATATGTTTCTCAGATTAAAGTCGTGTGGGAAACGCAGTCAATAGTTATTGCTTAGATACAAGTTGGTTCTTGAATAATCTCAAGCGGCAGAATCCCTTCATCTTCGTCCCATCCAAGTTCGTCACAACACTTAATCCCGCTCACTACGAAGTTACGCCTTATCAGCCTCGAATATAATCTTAATAACCTCAGGATGTCCATCCGAGGGACTAGTCTTGGCGTAAAACTGCAGAGCCTTTGCATAGAACTCAGGCTCGTTCATCTTTGCTTCCACTGCATCCTCTTTGATACTGTCCAAAACTGGCATATTATCGCTCGGCGATGGACTGACGATGATACCATTTTCAACGTTTCCTTCTATGTGATATCGTGCCCACACAGCATCGCCATATCTTTGCTCTCGAATCGCATCGACATACATAGTAGCCCATGGCTCAACCGCGGGCCATTTTTTTGTCAGAACGTCGTGGATCGAGCGGTCGAGGAAGAGCTGTTCGACAGGTGAAGTCTCGTCCGTGAGGCTCATAGTGGACATTTCTAAAAATGTTCGTCAGTTGTTCTGATGGAGCGTGGCATCGAAATCACGTACAAAGACCGTGCTGGATAGGTCGGTTACAATAGCTATACGTAAGTTGTGTATCGATTCGTAAAATCTATGCAGCATATGATAGAGTGGAAGAATGACGGGGTGAGGGGCTGAAATGGCTCGTATTGAAGTATGAAAACGGGATCAGGCAACGGGCAGGGATTGGCGAACCAGTCGCCTCAAGCCACATCAGGTAGACCAGCAGCACCAACCAACAGATAACTCGGAGAAACGGCTCCAAAGTCTAAAACCCAAAGTGGCATGAATTACGGAGTAAGAACAAAGAAATGCTTAACCCAGCAAACTAATAAATTACGTCCGCTTGCAGCATTGTTTCAGGTATAACCCCAAGTGCCAATTCATGTTATGCTAAGGAAAGCATTTACTATACCCCTTGATGATAGTGCTCGCGACTAGGAACGTGAAAGATATCCAATTATAGTTATATATCAGTTCCACATTATCTGCATTTTCAATATGCTAAAATAATACATAACTTAATTCCTCCTCTACAAAAGACAAGAGTACTAGACAGAAATCTAATTTATTGCGTGGCAGGTTCAGATTCCTATCAAAGACGTTTATAGCTGTGATTAGTATTAACCTATAAAATACTATAAAGTGAAAAAATTACTGCTACTCCATATACAGTATATTCCGTGCTATAGATCGTATAGTGGCTGACCTGTTATTTCTATTAATCTTACTGACTACTTAGGCTGACAAAAAAGTTACAGTTTAGAAAAATGAATTCTGAGCCTGCCGGCCCCCGGGTACCCCGGGAATTGTGATCAGCTTGGATGCCCTCGGCGGCCGCTCTGACCTCACAGCAGTTAGAATTAAAGCATAATGATTCATCACGAACAAGCAAGGCAGTTGATAGTATACCATTTATTCGGTAGAATATGCTTATTCTCTTATGATTCCAAGCGTTGAATCTTGGTAACAGCTAATCTCTAGCAAGTATTTGATAGGTAAGAGCTGTTGCAGTATGGATTCTTATATATGACTGGTGTATTGATAAGTATATATCATAGTGCGATGTTAAATGCAGGGCTCTCATTTATCTATTGCACTCAGGTTGATTGACATGTGTCTACCGCATTGTAGGAAGCTTTGGATCCTCAAGCACTTGTCCTGAGCTCCTGTACGCGAAGTGGGTTCCCATTGGTTACATTTGAGGATGGAACTTGCACTCATGCGGGCGCTACGAAGGTTCCCATCAAAAGATGTTAATGGCATAAATGATCAAAGACAAACTTCACAAGCTTGTTAAGGAAATGATCTTACTGGACGAAGCTCCAAGAAGCATTTGACAATTGCAAAGAGTTGGGAGATGCGCATCTGACATGTACTCAGCTGCGCCAGGAGGTTATAAGTGGTAAATTCGGAAAGGTGTTCAGTTGGACGGCGGTGGTGGATCAAGTGCAGTTGGTTCAGAAGCTCATGGGCGTGGGTGTTGACGGTATTATTTACGGATTGGAGGGTCCTTATGGCGGGAATGCTACTCAGGCCCTTGAGCAGATCCGCAGTTCGCTCGCGCAGAATGGAGGATACCGACACGCGGGAATCAACGATAATTCATGTTAATCCTCTACCTAGACTGCTGATTCCATATCTTATCAGTCATCTTTGATTTATTTTGACTCTTTACATTCACGTCGTCTCTTTCGTGTGCTTTATTCTTTTCATATGTCAGTCAGAAGAGCTGCTTCTCCCTTATTCTTAAATTTAGTGATGATGGAGGTAGCAGGCGCTGGCATATGACAACAGAATACTTGTTTGGCTGTGGTATGTTGGTGCATCACGAACAGCACCCACGCAAGATACTGTTTACAGTTAAGTGAAATGAGGTGAGGTTAGCGTGAGGCTGTCAGGGAGAAACTTAACCCAATTGCTTCCGTGGTAATCAATTGAACCTTGTTAAATCATGGGATGATAGTTTCGGCGCACAAAACCAACTTAGTTAGCCCATTGAGCAATAAAAGTTCTCATTCGTCAAAATCAATCTTCAAAGTCTTCCAGTTCCGCTCCACGCCACAACAGTCGACCAGGAGATCCCTGATGTTCTTGTAGTTGCCAAATGTGGTCTACAACCCCGAAAACCCCAAGAACAAGCCCAGCAATCTAGGTGATGTTTACATCAAAAAATAAGAAAAGCTATGGCTTAGCGATCTATCAGAGGGGTCGTCTCGGATGAAACGTGCCGTTGAGCAGCCTTCATGTTCCAGCTCCAAGCCACACCACTATTAGCGCGGCTGAGTATCCAATTGGAAGAGCAATTATCTGTTCCCCCCTGCTGGTCTCGGATAAGGCGTGCCGCCATTATGGCTGAGAATCCAATCGATAAGGCAGATGTCTGTCACTCCCTACGCTATCCGTCTGTTATTGAGTCCCAAACAGGTTCATGTCAAGCCTCGTAGGGCAGATTCAGCAGAGTAGGGCACTCAACACTCAATACAGGGGGTGCAAAGTCAAACGCCAATAGTGAGGTCAAGGCATACCGAGCTTAACATTATATAAAGGCATAACTAGACACCAAATCTCCACATCTTCCAAACTTGAACATTTACCTACAATGATTGCCTTTACACTCTTCTGTGCGGCTCTGGTCGCCGCGGATCTCCCCGTTCCTAACCTAGGACCAGAGCTCAGCGAAGACATCGGCTTTAAAGAAACCCGTTTCAACGAGTGCAATGCATTCATCCAGACCTGCGCTCCGACTATCTCTTCCTGCGCCTCCGTGATTTGTAAAGAATGCACCGGCCTTGGACAGAAAGCTCTCAATGCCTGCTGCGCGACAGAGAGCGAGCCGGCGTCATGTCTTGGGTCTGCGCTGCGTGCACCTAACCAAGCTGATGCCTCCGTAACTACATCACAGTCTGGTGCTACGGCGTCATCACAAGGCATCAGTAGTGCGACCCAGACCCAGGCATCTATGTCGACCGAGACGTCTTCCGGGCAAGCAGCCGAGTCGACGTCTAAGAACGTGGGGCAGATACTTTCACACGTGAGTTGTACTCTTTGGTTGAGCTTGTGCAAAGAGAACCGTAGACTAAGATGTAGAACAGGTGGATTCGAGTCTCGTTGGGTTCGTGATGGCGTGGGTATTGTACATGCTCTAACGGGGACAAGTCTCGTGTATATTTTAGGCCGCAAAGCAAATGTCTTGGGAGCTCTGATTGTGAGCCCATATCTAGTCAGTCATATCTGTAATTAGCTACAATGATATTAAGGAATGATCTTTCAAAATTTACTATTATCTGAAGCTTGGGTTTACCCACCAAGGTGAATAAGACAGACAAACTCATTACATGTCAAATAACCAATCTGTTAAGTGAATAAATTACAATTCTTGAAGCTCTATGCCAGAACTTTGAAGATAACGGGTTATTTACAAACTCTATGTGAGAAAAGCTGAATGTATGTAGTTACTACTCGCGTCTCTTCCAATACCCCTTCAGAGCATCGTCCAACGTCCTGCTCTCCCTCAATGGAATTGCATTACCCTTCTTCGTCAACCCGATCTTATTGTGCCAAACAACCTTCATACCAGCATTTGTGGCACCCTCAACATCCCCTGCACTTCCAGCGACGAAAAGAATATCCTCGGCATGCACTCCTAGGCCAGGCAAGATAGCGTGATATGCTTCCTTAACAGGTTTGTAAAACCCGCTCTCCTCAGCTGTGACAGCAGCGTCAAAAGTAAACGGCCTTTCATATCCAACACTAGCCTGCTCCTCAACACCATGAATAGCGATATATCCCGATTGCTTGGAACAATTGGTAATAACACCAAGTTTGAAGCCTTGCTCTTTTAGAGCTTGGAGAACTGAGGGGACTTCATCCCACGCTTTGATGCTGGGCCAGTTCTTGAGGAGCGCTTCGGGCGCCGATGGCGGAAGACCGACTTCTGCGGCGGCTTGTCTGACGAGGTCTTCGTAGGGCTTGTAGGAGCCAGCGCCAAAGGTTATTTCTAGATACCGCTGACGCCAGCGGCCGCCGTCTTGGTGGGTTTTGGATGGGGTTGAAGCGTCCCATAGATCCCAGGAGTTTAAGAGGCCAGTGAGTAGATCGAAGATAATGGCTTTGGGTTGCCAGTCATCATCAGTGGGGACGCTCATCTTTCTCAATTTAGTGTGAAGATGTGGTTGTAACAGGGTATGTGGAGGATGTTTATTGAGTGAAGACATATTTATTGCACGGCGAAGGATCAAGACCCCCGCTTTCGTAAGGGCGTACTTGACATATCATCGATTGTGGTGAAAATCAGCCAAATTTCTCCGGTTTAACATATATGGTCGGTCACTCGATATTATTTGCCGAAGCTCGGCACAAGAAGCCGAATCACTGTCGTCATCCATTAAGTTAGAAATTATATGTATCTCGAACGCGCCAACCTATCAATCAATGCTTATGTTTTGGCATATACTTCACGCTTCTTTTCCGTCCATATTCGTTCTCCCTAGCCTCAAGAGCGGCAAGCTTCTCAATTTCCTCTTGCTCACCTTCACTCGTCTCAGAAGCCATCTCCTCCTTTTGCTCCCTCAACTTAAGAGGGTCCTTCTGTTTTGGAGAAACCCCCTTGTTTTGTACAGCCTCTTCTTCAGAACCATCCTCATCTCCGTGACACACAGCACGTAATGACTTTGCAGTCTTGGTGGAATTCAAATCGCAGTTCAGATAGCCAGCCCCTTCTCTGCTCCGATTCCAGGCTTCGAATCCCAGAATGTACAGAAAATTGTCCGTAATGCGGTCTTCCCACTGGATGGGGTCAAAACCAGCTTCAGAAGAGAATACTTGAGCCGCAACCAACGCCTTGATGCACTGGGATATCTCTTTCTGGATCGCCTCAGTCATCTTTGGTATCTTGCCATCGTGGGCTTCGATATATGGTTGGAAGCGCGAAAGGTAGCTGTTGAATGCTACGGGTACCCAGTACTTGTAACCATCCTTAGATATGAAGTCCTCGGGGAAGGACTCGATAGCTCCGAGAAACCACATAATGGAGAGGATAGCATCGATGACATCTTGCCAGTCTCTGTTTAGGTGTCTCCACCGCGAAGGATCTATCTCACGCTCTTTCGGTGGATGTGTCTGTGGAAGCGTTGCTAATCGAAGTAATACATCGACCTCTCCACATGCGATGAGTCCTTTGATACCCGTGATCCGCTCCGTGTCGCTGAATACATATGAGTTTGTCGAAGTCCATCGCGTAATCTGCATCGCAACTGGTCGCAGCTGTTCTCTCCCTTTGACAGCTCTACTCAAAGGTTCAGCGTGGATCGCGTCGAGAACTCTGTCCGAGAAAAGCTTCGAGTCTGAGGCAATTACTCTTGGTCGAGAAGTCTGAGCTTCGCCCGCAACTATTACTTTAGCAGCCAGTGTTTTGGCGAAACGGCGAACTTGGGGAACCCATTCTTCTCGGGATTTGCGTGGCACAAGGATGAGGGGTTCACGGTTTCCATGCTCTGCTACAAAGGATTGATAAGAGCGTTTGTACCACTGGTCTTGACGTTGAGAGTGGGTGGCGACAACTCAAAAATGCTGCGATAAGAGAGACTTGAGCTCGTCGCCGATGGCTTCAAATCCCTTCATGGCTGATCTTCAATGGCTTCTTTCTTTGTGATAATTTATTATGCAAGGTCTATTCTGCTTACGGGCGATTCCACTCTGCTATATAGTGTGTTGGTCATGCTTGCTCAGCCACGCCGCTTGACTCATCTGACTGGAAGCCCGTGCCAAAGCTTTAAATAGATCAGCTAGCGCCAACCATTGCGTTAGTCAGTATAAACAGGCGTTATAGATACAAGACCACGATAAACATTAAATTGTGCAGAGGATGTAAGTGTATTGCGCTGTTACAATTTCGACTGACATAGAGATCCCCCTTTTCTCTCAATATACATTCCCGACTCTTGTTCGCTTAAATCTAATCCGCCGATTGCATCTAATCTCCTGGCATCCTGAGACGAAACTCAAAAGTGGTCTTAGTCATCTTGGGTGGCCGCTTTTATGGCCCTTATCAACACCCTGCTCAGCTTCGGCTCAGTCTTTCATCAGCTCCCCTCTGCTCTTCCAGTAAATCATAGTAACCTCAAATGGGAGACATCCCGAGGCCTCCTTTTAGGGTCGGGATTCTAAACTTTAGCCTTCCCGAGCGCCAGTCCGTGGACGAGTATATAACTGAGTTCTTTTCTGCCTAAACGACCTTTCCCTTAACGGCGAATATATCATAGCGGAACCTAGACAATTACGTTCTTAGTATTTCCTAAATGTATTGTCTTTTAACCTGGAGTCTTTTAGGAGTAACAACGCATAGCACAGAGATCAAAAGAAGGAAAAATTGATCTGCCCCTTAACTCAGGGGAAATATTCAGTACTCTATGCGAAAGCACGTAGTATTATTATACATAACAAAGGAACCTTCTCACGCGATCACGTGGGTTCATGACAAGCTGTGATATCGGGTACTGGGATATTGTATACGCTAAGGTATAAAATGTGCTAGAATACTATATGTTCTAGAGCACTACATACTATACTAATATTTTTAACAGGACATCATATGCTATCCTAAAGTTTAGTCTATGACATTACGTGTTATACTAATGATTAACCTAGGGGACAGCGGTTAAGTCTTTTTTTGTCATTATTCTACTATATTATATCATATTTATAGAGCTATTTAAACTGCTCTAGCTGTAGCAGTAAGATAAAGGATTAACTACTATATCAACAAAGAGCAAAATATTTCCAGATGCTTGGGTACCTCATTCCTTCTCCGTCCATTAAGCCGTGAACATAGCATTCGCCCCTGAAAAGGTGGTGCATTTCTCCTTTTTGCCGCAGAATAAACGGTACATATCCACCGTGAAGGAGGCAGATCTGGTCTCCTATAATTGCGTCAAATCTAACGAGTCCCATATAGCCTTTTTCCGAAACAAAAAACCGCCGACTATGAATTGCTATCCGAATGGGTAACTGCGAATCGAACGACCCTTCTAAGCTTCCCGCTTCATCTTGAACCGGCCATTTTGCTTGACCCCCTCTAACACAGCGCCCCTCCGACACGCTAACGTCTGCTACGATAGTGCGAAGGAAAGCTTCCCGTATCGACTCGCCTGTAAAATAGGTGCTTCCAAACTTGGTTTCGACCCAAAGGTACCAAGACTTGATTGTCGTAAGCTGCGCCGAAGAAGCTTCAGGGCTGATAAATAATATCCTATCAAAAGTAAAGCCACGGACAAATAATGTGTCAAGACCCCCAGTAAAGTGAACCGATGGAGGGAATGATCCAGTTGCGTTATACACCCTTTCAGATTGATCGACGCCTGGCTTTTGGTAATGCTCAAACGGCGTTGTTTCCAGCATCATGGTCCAATCAGGAACCCAAGAAGGCAGGACGCTTTTGGGGATAAGATCAGGGGTGATGAGTTTGAACGATGACCATGACTGAATAGTTCGAACCGCGACTTGGCAGTGTCCTAGAATGCCTAGAGTTCGTTCTGACAGAATGAAGAGATACGCAAATTTGCTATAAGCTTGATCAACGGAGATCGAATAATCTGGAGTCGCTGCTTCTTTCCCCCTCCCGGTAACTAACGCTGATAGAGCGAAGATTTTGTCGCGCGGGTCAGATGCTTCACATGTACGGAAAGTGTCCAGCATGTTCAGCAGGCAGGGGCGATATTTTGACTGCCCTCGCTGCTTCCTGAGCTGGTCTAACGCTATGACCCTTTGCAGCTGCCGAATGTCTAGAATACCATGACCTCGCAAAGAGAGTCGTACGACGTAATATACCAGGCAATTGATGGTCGCCACAAATGCTGTGAAATCGGTTACATCTCCGCCACACCTAACAAAGGTTTCATTGTCGCATGTTGCTTCTTGGATGATCCAGGCTCGGCTCCACCAAGGTCGTTGGAGTAGCCGATTTATCGCTTGCAAGGCTCTATCGTCAAAAGCTTGCGCCATCGCAAGATGGTCTTCTCGTAGCCGGGGAGCCCTAGAAGCCAAGCGGCGATCGATACCATGGATGAAGTTCATCGCGTAACAGCTGTCCTCAGCTTCCTCTCCAAGCCAAATAATAACCTTCTTCGATTTGTTGTAGATTTCTGTCATCCGGGGTACTTGGGTAGCTTTCTCATCAAGGTCCTGCTGGTTTATGCATATTGCATCGGCCCAGATTACGACAACCTGACATTCGTCTCGCAAGTGATGCAAAGCAATGGCAAGATTTTTGGTGACGGAGAAGGGATGCTCGTTTAATTCGATCGTCGAAAGATTGCATGGATCTCCCCACGTGTAAGAAAGACACGTAAATGTTGGCTCATGGGCTAAAGAGACCGTCTCGAGGTGGCATTTGACCGTGCTTGACTGCGGACCTGGCAAAATTGACACAATTCGCACCTCTGGTTGGCTTGGGTCCAAAGCCCTCTCATACATGTACGTCGGCTTAGCCATTTGCACAAACCGCGAGATGCTATATGGTTCACCCTTGACTTATGCCGCTTCCTGAAAACCCTAGGATAGTAACTTCGAGAGATTTTGGATGCGTGGCTTAATCGGAGTGTTTCATTGGAGCTATTGCGGCGCTTTTTGGATACACAGGCCCGAGATACGGTGTACTGGTGCGTTATGCATACGTGTAAGCTTGCATAGCTAATCCCCTCACACAGAGCAAGGGCTTAATTGCAATAGGTATCAATAAGAAGAAACCCCCGGAAGATTGCATATAGGGGGCTCGCCACCTCCCAAGGCAAGATACTAGATCAGCTTTACATAAGAATAAATATCTGCTGGACTAGGGTGGAACGTCCTAAGATATCAAACAGCCTGAAATAGAATAAGTTAGGATGGAGCATACAGTAGGAGACCATGTATTAGCCCAGATTTTAGGCTAGTACCTATTTCATATAGGTGCGGCGTATTTTAAGGTCCTAAAATCCCGACACGAATCTGGAGCAGTTTTGGGGACCCCAAGCATGTCCCAAGCTCCGACCTCCCTAGCCTAAGCTCAGCGGTAGCTCAGCTTAAAGCAGCAGGAGCTTAGCTTTGGAGGCGAAAATGGAGGATCTTGGTACGCTTGAGCTTCGTCTCCGAGTTATGTGGCATACATCTCGGCCCAATTTCAATAAACATCGTAAGTCTTGTTACGCAAGTTTCAAATGACGAGGATGTAACCAACCGTACAACATAGAATGTTTGCTTAATTCTCTTTTTCATCGCAGAGACCTTCCTCTGTTTAATTAATTTTCGAAGTGCTACTGACAAAGATGTCGTTCGGATACGGTGCTGGTGATGTTATCGCCATCTTGGCCTCTTCGAGCGCATCGCCATCGAGCTGCGAAATTACAAAGATGCACCTGCGCAATTCCAACAACTCCGTGCCGAACTAGATCTACTGCGGGGCACCTTGAAACTTATCTTGTCCCTGGAGCCGGAATGCGATGCAGAACGCGACCTTCTGGAGCAGATCAGAGCTATCGTGATCTATTGTGCGCAACCTTTACAGTCCATGGCTGACAAGATGAGAAGCAAAGAAACCAGTCTGGACCACTTCAAAGCCACGGCGAGTCTCAGAAGTATCGGGACCAGACTTCACTGGTCTATGGTCGGTCTAGATGAGGTTCAGGAACTAAGAAAGGCCTTCATGTCTCAGATGGCTGGTATCAATGTACTGATGAGTGTGCAGCAACGGTCAGCCACCCAACAATCTGAAAGAAGATCCCAAATAATTAACTCTTGTATAGAGCCAGCATAAGACGTCTCTCATTGCGGTCACAACTAATGGGGGATGCTCAGTCAAATGCTATGGCTGCCCATGCATCTAACATCTTGAGTATTACATCCAGAACGCAAATTGCAATCGAAGATTTGGCTGCGAGCTTAGGTATGCAGACGGAAACTCAATCAAAGCAGGCAAACGAGATGAACCAAAACCTGATCGCGATGGAGCAAAGTATGCATCATCTAGCCATACAGACTCAGAGAGGCACTGCTGTGGTCCGTCGTCAAGCTGCTTCCATTACTCGACACGCTATGAATTTATTAAACCTTATGGAGGACATAAAGAAACTGTTTTTCTTGTGGATATACCCCCCAAGAGGCAAACACCCCTAGCTGACATGTTTTCCAGCCTTGATAAGTGCTCTAGGGAAGCAGCACAAATACGTACGATCCCTGATTCGCGGTATGCTAGGGTACTAAAAAGAACGCTCAGGTGCATGCTCCTTGACATACGGGGACAGCTACAACGTATCATACTTGCCATTGAGGCTATTCCACTTCATCTCACTCTAGATATCGTTCGATTAGACGACGTCCATGGTCAGAGTTGGGCACTGCCACTACAGGCTTGCACAACCTGGAAAGTAAGTTGATCTCATTACAGCCACTGAGGAACATTAGCTAAGTATCACTAGTCATTTAGTGACATTCTTCAGTTCGTTGTGTATGCCAAGGACAGGCCCGGAGCAAAATACATCACACATAACCTCTTCGCGGTGGCACAAGCCAAGTCTGGCAAAGAGGTGAATCAAGGGACTTGGGAGGCCATGATTAAGCCGGGCTTCCATCTCGAGCAGGCAGTTGTTCTAAAAGTGAATTGGTGGGCTAAGAGATGTTTGAATGCAAACTGCCCTGGAAAGCTTGTGGACCATGCCCTCGAGTTTGAAACCCGGAAGATCTGGTGAGTCAGATAGCGGAAAGAATATCCACAGTTACTCTGTTAACCATACAATCTCAATAGCGATATCTGCCACCGAAGTACCAATTCAACCTTTGTACCATGTCAAGTGCAGATATGGCCGTTACAAAGCTTCTTTACCACAAAAGATTCCCTTCCAACAATCAATTTCAAGAAGCGAAGGATCTACTTGAGAGGTCCGTCAAACTAGGTATCAAGACCGATCATACCTTTTCATAACTGAGTTTCTGAACAATCATAGACGGATCGATTCCCGGGACTGGTACATGCTTAGTCGAGCATGTATGAAAATAGGCGACTACGAAAGAGCCTACGAGAGTCTGCAAACCGCGATAAGTCTGGAACCTCGCTGCCCTTCATTCTGGATCACACTTGGCATCCTATACTTCAATATCGGTCAAAATCAAGATTGCCTCGACGCCCTGACAAAAGCGGTAGAGCTGAATGCTCATCTATGGAAGCCTTGGTACAATCTCGGCGTGCTGATACGTCTTTCTCTATATTGAGCTAAGGTTGTGTCTTCTCACACTACTCATAGTATGACAGCTATGATGGCCAGCATTCAGACGCAGCTGATGCTTTTCATAAATGTCTTGAGCGTGAGCCACGCTTACTTCATGTCCGCGCACGACTAGAGGCTCAGCAATCTCACGCGAGAAATTGTAACAATCAACTTTTAGGGGATACTTTGATTTACAAAATGATTGAATCACCACTGGATGGTGTTACAACATGGTAGAGGAAACTCGCGGCGCAGATTCTATAAGCTTGGTGCATGTGACTTAGCAGCAAGGCCTTGAGGGTAAACTAAAACAAGGCGGCGTTGAAGTGAGTCATAAACGGAATTCGGAGGATTAAAATAATTGCAAAGTATTTGGCATTTTCATGTCAAAGAGGAACGAATTGCGAAGAGCTCCAGGTCTGAAATTGTTAGGCTGATAGAATTAGTCTTGAAAGAAGGGTTATTTCTATATTAGTATATCTCGAATCATTAACTAGCTTAACTCTATGATTAAAGAATGGTTATGGCGGTCTAACGCCAGCGATCTCTATTATGAGAAGTGATTCCATATTAATATTGAGAAAAGCTGTTTATACCAGGTTTTTAGTCCTCTTGGAAACAGCATCTTTGTCCTCATGCGCAGTTCCATCCTTACTTGAACAACATGAAGCGTAGTAGCTAAAGAACAGGTCTATCTGCATTCATGAAATCGCTTTCCTGCTTGGCCCGAAGCCGGTCCGTGACTCACGTGAGGTACCAACTAAGCTGCTTTTTGTTTCATTCCCAGAAGAGGCAAAACACAACATGACGATGATCATTGGTCCCGTACTGAAAAAGTCGCTTCTTATAGCGGAGTATGCTTAAAATAAGCTAAAGTCTTTTGGGCTCCTTACCCTTAATTCGATCATTCAACTTAGTTAGCGGCTACTACCACTGGATCATCACTTGCATCTTGGACCTCCCTTCCCGCCCAAGTTCTCCTCCGGTGATACCCCTTTACATCCGCTGAGAGCACTCCTATTGCCATAGTATTTCCAGATACAATTACAATTCTTTCCAAGTCTGCAGAGCACTGGATTGCATCGTGCCTGACCGCAGCGGTATAGGCGAGAATATACACCGCATGCATGTCGCTGTAACAAACAAAAGTGGACAGATTCTATTTGCATTTGGAAGTCCTAGGCGGAGTATTCTTATAAGGTCAGCTTTGAAGACTCGATAGATTTTGGCCTTAGTTACTTCGAAACCAAGTGTTTTGGCAAATTTGGCTTCAGCGATACAGACATTGCATTGCTATGCTTGTCTCACAGCAGCGAGATTCACATCACCCGAGACGCCGAAATGCTGATCAGGGCATCGGTGAGTGAGAAAGACCCATGTTGTATTCAATTGCACAATGTATGAAACGTCCTTCCTGTACAATATATACAATACACCTACGCAGCCGAGACAATACAAACATAACAAAGACTTTGAATCCTCTTTTCTTTTTCTTTTTTTCTTAAAAAAAAAAAAAAAAGAAAAGATGAGCCGTTGAGTAAAGCTACATTTCAGTGGCTTCAGCTGAGGCACAAAACTGGTGGTGGCTGAGTCTTGAAATAACGCCTTCCCGATGCTGTGCCCAATCATACCCCAGATGCAAGCGCGACGTTGGTGGCTGCCGCCTGCACGTGAGGCCTCTCTCTGATCAGGCTGTGAAGTCAGCTCCTACTTGCTCATTCTTCTCCTTGCATTAACGTAACATTAGATGCCTCACATGCGACATTGAACGATGGAGCTTTCCCGGCCCGCAGACTCGCAAACCGTCGCCGCTTCTCGACCTCGCTCCGGGCACGATGTTTCAGCCGCACCTGTCAGGGAGCTTGAGAGAACCATCGCGGGGTTTCAGGCCATATTGACCGATGAAGACCGCAAAAAGCTGCAGCAGCTCAAAACGACGTCGCATGACTCGCAGAGCATCATCACTTTCACGGCCGAGTTGGATCTTGTTGATAAGAACAGACGAGGGAAGAGTGTCGCCTCGAGATTGGCTTCGTTCTTGCAGACGATTGAACAGTTTACGCCCATAGTCGACACATACATTCAATCGAATCCCGATATCGCGGCGCTTATCTGGGGCTCAATTAAGCTAACATTTTTGGTACGTGATGTCAGTGCAAGTCTGGCACCGGTCGCGCGCTTGGTGACGACAACACTGTCTTTCTCAATTCCAGATCCATTACTAACCATCGGCTTTCGGTAGTTCCTCGCCAACTTCGCATCCTACTTCCAATCATTCGTCGAGCTCCTCAATGGATTCGGTTCGCTTTGTACGCGATTCGCCGAGTACCAAGTCATTTTCAATGAATCCTCGCGTCTCAAAAGTTCAGTCTGTCAGTTTCACACGGCAGTCGTTACTTGCTGCCAGCAAATCGTCTTGGCGGTCCGACGGCCTTGTTAGTATAGAGAAGTAGTTGACCGAAGGATGTGCTAATATCTCGTATAGTGAAGAATCAGATTCTCACGGCAATTACACAGTCATTTCAATCTGAACTTGGAAGCTACGTGGAAAATATCAGAGCGAAAGCAGAGGAGGTCCAGGGCGATATCCAGTTGGTCAAAGCTCAGTATGACCGCGAGGAACAGCAACTTCAGACGACAGAGCGAAAAGAGGCTACCGACCATCGGAAACGCTTCAGAGCTTGGGCTGCCGAAATGGAAATATTTCAAGCACAGCGAAGACGAGATGCATTAGGTTGGGCACAAATGATCTTTGCGTCGACAACGAAACTAATTTTGAATCGTAGAACAGAAACGGCGTCGCCTTCTGGAGGACTTATCCTCATTCAACTTCACGTCGGCCTTCAATAGCACACGAAATAAGCGCCATATAGGCACGGCCGAGTGGGTCTTCGATACTCCTGAGTTTCAACAATGGGTCAAAACCAATGGACCTCCCGTTCTTCATGTCACGGGGAAGAGTGAGTCGTCTGCTACGGAAAGGAACGAGTGACTGGAGCTGACTACGGTCTCAAGTTGGGTCTGGTAAAACAGTATTGTCGTGAGTGAATTTACTCCAGGTACAAAGCCACAACGCTTACCATCATCGACCCCAGGTCCTCGATCGTTGAGAAGCTGTCGCAGATTCGGCCACCTCAACAATTCGTGTCGTTCTTCTTTGCCCGGTTCGATGATTCACTTAGCCTTAGCGCTGAGACAATCATACGTTCCTGCGTTCAGCAGTTAGTATCAGCCATCGATATGGACAGTCTTGACCAAAAGATCGCTTCTGAACTTGACGAATATCTATCTCTAGCAAGGTTAGATCTGTTCTCCCTCTACCTACTTTCAGGTCTCTATCATTTTGCGGCCAAGACTATTAAACAATGGTTTATAGTCATCGATGGGTTGGATGAATGTAGCACTGACCAACAGTCCAAGCTGCTAAAATTCTTCCAGGGCATTATTTCGGGGAAAGCGCGTAACATAAGCGTTATTTTCGCTT
The DNA here is from genome assembly GCA_013396035.1 of Fusarium pseudocircinatum. Classification (NCBI taxonomy): domain Eukaryota; kingdom Fungi; phylum Ascomycota; class Sordariomycetes; order Hypocreales; family Nectriaceae; genus Fusarium; species Fusarium pseudocircinatum. The sequence goes on from JAAOAS010000280.1 coordinate 19,957, forward strand.
CTCGAGAGACATGCACCAACGCAATCAGAAGCACATTCCCTAGATCCCAGCGACTAGTTACAGGCCAGCAAAGTACTAGTGCAGACATTGGTTCATACGTTGACGACATCATCATTGAAAAATTGTCAAATGGAGAGCTGGTTATCAGTGACCCCAGGCTATTGAATGAGATTTTGAGGACAATTGCTTCTAAGGAGCAGGGAATGTGAGCAACTTTTCAGCCAACTCAAACCTTACAGAGCTAACGATGTTACTTGACGGTTAGGTTCTTATGGGCCTTTTTTGTCATTGAAGATATATGCTCTGGGAAGACCGACAACGAGATTCGACAAGCACTTCGCAATATCCCTGGTGACCTTCCCGCGACCTTTGACCGTGCACTTAGTCGCATTGTTCAAAAGCGCAATCAGGACATCGCCAAGAAGGCCTTCATGTTGGCAAACGCAACATTACAACCATTGACCTTGTCACAACTACGCGAAGCACTGTCTATGAAGCCTGGTCAACACACTCTCCGCCAGGAGGATCTCGTCAGTGGAATAGAACGATTGCCTGCTTGGTGCGAGAACTTGCTCTACGTCGAGGAAACAGACAACACAGTTCGGTTCAGCCATCATTCCATTCAAGAGTATCTTTTATCCTTAGTTTCGGGTGAACATGGGGCTCTTCGCATTGACATTAACCAGTGCGATAAGCTTGTTGGCGAGCTCTGCATTACTTATGTCAATCTTGATAACTTCCAAACGACACTAGCGGAGAGGAAAAAGGAACCTCTTACGCCGCCCGCTATGAAGATCGACCCAAGTGGAATAGCTGAACAGACGATACAGTCCGCCATCCAAGGTGGCGTTGGAACACGTGTCGGTCGCCTTGCTTGCCAATTTGTCAAGACATCAAAAACAAACAAGACCTCAACACAACGCGAATTTTCCCTGAGTTCTCCTATACCAGTTACAGGTAAAGCCCAAGGAACCGCAGACTACCCCTTTCTCGATTATGCTTCGACGAACTGGTTCAAGCATACCAAGTACATCAGCAACACGGAGACGGAGATCTGGCGGCTCTTCGGCCAACTGGTCCAGAAGCCCGCTCAGCACTCCCAAGACGAGCCTTGGCATAGTATGGAATGGAAGAAAGAAGCCATGGATGGGTTCCTAAATCATGACAATCTAAGAAGAGAACGCTACAATCGTGTGATACGGACTATGTTCACTGACACATTTTACGGTTCAGACGACGAGACAGACGCCGGGCCAAGCTTCTCTAAGCTCTGCCTCGCTTTCGATTACGCTGAGCGGAAAGGCTACTATGCGCTGGCATGCCGATCCTTCCAGTTGTTGTTAGAATATCCTTGGATGGAATCGAGGTTGGAACAGGTCAATTGCATGCTTGCTGTCAACAAGAATTACGCGACTTGTCAAAATGGTTGTGCAGGATTAATTCCGACTCGTCTTAGTCATAGCCAACTCGTCGCAGAGCTCAGGATGGCGATCTCCGATGGGATTCCACGCTTCCAGCGACTACCGGATTACGATTCACATCCTCTATGTCATTGCGAAGACCAGCATCCTCATGAGTTGGCATTGGATGTTTGCCAGGTGTTAAAGACTGGCTATAGCAGAATGACCCAACCGCACTTGCAGGCTTTTGCTATTTTGACAGACGTAATTGTAGATGGGAGAGTCGACACCATGCCGGACATCTTGGAATTGAGCCTCACGTGTTCCGGGGAGGCTCATACTTTGTTTGAAGCCAGGAATATGCACGAAATGCTTTTGATCGATGTGCTCATCCAGGAGCTCCTATCGAATCAGTCGATGTACACTGGCAGCGTCTCGGCTGCCCTCAGCAAGTTTGTGAAATACCACACGACGCCGACCTTCCTTTTACATACCAAGAGCGTAAAACCACCGAGCTCCATGCCAGAACACGGGACGATAGCTTATACCATCTATTTTGTGCATCTTTTGGATGGAGAGAATCCCTCTGCAACAGCCCCAGCTGAAAGCGTTGTTCGTGAACATCGTCGCTCTTTTCAACTGATGAACCTACACGGCAAGACTATCGCAGCAATATTTCGAGCACTCGTTATCCCTATACTATGGCCGACTTATATGGCATCGTATATAGTTTGGACTCTTTTCGGGGACATCTTGAATTCTGATATTCAACATATTGCCGATGCTCACGAGGACTCATTTAGAGAAGCTGTGTGGAACAACAATTGGGACGTTGCAGCAGCTCTGCTGGAAATTCAGTCGACTGCTGTTGATAATTTTACTGGTCGTGGTCATTTCAAGTCTATCAGAAAAGCTGTGCGCTGTCAGAACTGCTGGCGATGCACACAAAATATGGTCAGGCAGCTGACTTCTAGCGAAAAGCATCGGTACTCTTTTAGGTTATGTGGGGCTCATGCCAGCGATTTCAAAGATATTGCTCATGCGCTTGGAGGGGTATATAATGTTGAGAAGGGCACTTTACTATGTTCGGGACAAAGTACAGATGCGTTACCCGAACGAGGTGAGAAGTTGCGGCAATGAGTTAAGACATTGGAGCAACAGTGGTTTTGATTTCTCATAGTATATAATCGAATACACATCAGCTCTTGTCTTTTTCAAGTTATTACGCAGCTGAAATATCCTCATACATCCCCCCTCACATCCTTGGCCTGCTTCGTCCTCTCAGAATCCGTCTGATCTCCCGTATTCACAGTTCCCCCTCTCTCCACCATCATAATAACAGCATTCTCCGCCACAGGCTTATGCGTGACTCCCTTTGGCACGACATACATATCCCCCTCCTTCATAACAACAGGGTCTTGGCCTTGTATCTCCATCGTCAATTTTCCAGAGAGTAGATAAAAGAGCTCCTCAGAGTCGGGATGTGCGTGCCAGATAAATGAGCCGTCGATCTTGGCGACTTTGACATGATGGTCATTTACTGACGCGATGAGACGCGGCGACCATTTTTCTGTGAATGAGGAGAGGGTTTCGGGAATGGAAGTTGTTTGAGACATGGTTTTTGAGTCGGGGATGTGAATGGTTGAGATGTGTTATTTGGAGATGAGACCTTTGGCTTAGAGCTTAAATCAGAACAGAAAGAGAGAACTTGGTGGTTTGAGTTTGGGTGAAAAGAAAGTGTATTTGGTGACTGTCGTCTTATATAAATAAGGCTGAGCTTATAGCGGATGGTCCCCACTATGTCGTTTGCAAGGCGCAAGGGCGTGAGATTTGTGGATGGGAGGAGGGTCTCGCTAATCTTGGCTTACATTCTGCGCTTTGCTATTGGTCCATGCTGGTTGAGGCTCCTTGACGACAACTTTGACATTCTTTCTGATACCATGTTGGCTTTCGCTGCCCTAGGTGATTTTCTGTTCACGTCGATCAGGCTCCCGAAACTGACCCCTTGTATACCAAAACCACTCTATTCCCTATGTCGAAGAGTGGTCTAGTGGTATTCGTCCTAGAACCTATAAACCTTCTCTCATTCCGCACCTAAAAATCTTCACCCACTAGGCTGCTCTTCGATTTTTGCCGTTCACGAGTTCGAATGCATCTTAAACAAGCAGTTCTCTGAATTCTTGACTTATTACAACAATCTTACCAACGTTCATCTGGCCAAGGATTTGTACCTTTTCGCTCAAAAGGACCGATGTATCGATTGAAGATTTTGGGTGGTCTCATAGACTTCGAAACCATAAAGTTAATAGAAAAGATTATATAACAGGCGCCTTCCCTAATTTAGAAATCCATTTTCTTCTTCTTACATATATCTCCAGGATGGTGGGTTATCAGCAATTCGAGCGCGATCCAGCGACGCGAGATCTCTTCAGGAACAGAATCACAACATTCAAAGGTTTTCGCGAAGTTCTCGAGGACTCATATTTTCTTGCCTTCGACACGGAACATGTTGCAATCACCAGTGAAAGTGACCGCGTTCTCCACCAGGTTGGACTGGCGTTCACCAAGACCCTAAAGTCGAGGCACCCTCCATGCCCACCACGGGAACGTGGAATGATGAGGCCAGTCCGACGCCTTTATCATTTCGTCGAAGATAACAACATGGAAGTACTCACCTTTAATATCGATACGAGCCAGGAACTTGGAGATGAAGTTCCTCGCCTCGGCGGTTCCAACGGCATGCCTATTCGTCGCCCCCATCGCTTCGGCGTGGAAAAGTCTCTGTACATTGAGAATTTGGAGCCCTCTGTCGTGGAGTTCCTATCTGATTTGCCTGGGGACAAGAAACTGGTACTCGTGGGGTTCGTAATGGGAGCAGAGTGGACTTACCTATCGACAAACTTCCCAGCTGTCATACCCTTCTTCTCAGCCTGGATAGATCTTGGCGACATCGTGATGGACATCACCTCCTCATCGCCTTCACGATACCCAAGTTTGGAATTCTTAATACAGACATTTGGCTACTGGTGGAAAGACGTCAAGCCTGGGAGGGGATGTCGCAGCGAAGGCAATGCCGACAATGCTGGCGACGATGTCGTGACAACACTTGCTCTAGCACAAGCTCTTCTCGAGGAGAAGAACCATAGCACGCTCCTCTTCGAACATGCTTGTTTCGGAATAGCAAGTTCAGGCAGGATCAGGACTTTTTATGATCCAGCCAAGTGCTTCGCTGCAACCGTCAGAAGTAATGGACTGCTCCCGATCAAGATTTCCACGGGTATTAGGATTGCGCGGAAGTTTATCGACTTCCATCCTGTGGGCACTGGTCTCTTTTCGAATGAAGTAGGATACGTTACTTTTCGAAGCCAAGAGGAGCTTGATCACTTCATTAGCTGTGTGAATGGGATGGTGCTGCATACTGGCGAGACCCTCTCTGCTCAGCGGTATATCCAGGTCGATACAGAGACGCCGGAGGACAAGAAGTTGAAAGAAGAGAAGCGCATGATGAGAGGGATAAGAAGAGAAGCAGATGTTGAAGAAGTTGTGGAGCTGGAGGATCTCTTCTCCTGATTTTCCGTCGTGTTCGATATCACGCACTTCAATAAAAAACAAGCATACCGAATGCTGTTATGCACTGTTATTCGTTTTGGGAACTCCAATAGCTCGTTTTAGAACTTCCATGACATATAGTTACTTTACATTGTGTCAAGTTTTCATTCATTCTACAGTATTTTGGGAGGTACGAGCATGGTATCTCGATGTTCATGTTGTCGATGGCGACCCGTGGAGGCTATGGATCATGGCCATCCTAGCCATCTTTATTTTAGTGGGGATGTGCGCTAAGCTTCAGTGCCCTGCACGAGCGTCAGGAGAAAATTGGAACACTGATCGCCAACGAGCTTGTCATACCCTAAAGCATCGAATTTGTTTTGACATCCATCAATGCCTCACGAACTGAGACCGCAAAACGGCCATAGCAGTCGATCTGTATATAAAGCTGAGATCCGACCGTTGGTTTCCTATTTTTTATCCCCATCTTTATCAAAGAAAGAATCTAAATACAAGTTGATCGTTTTATGACTGAAAATGCGGATGAAAGGATTAACACAAAGCACCGTCACTATCTGTATTTCTGGTTTGAGCCTCGGGTAACCTTGCTCCCTTGTTATACAAGTACCCACAGATTTAATTTCACATTAGTAACTCGCAATGGCTTCTGTCTATTGTAGCGTTATCACATATTTGTTTGTAGTTGCTTGCTCCCTGCGTTGGTTGGGGATTGATTTCAGGAGAGAAAACGCCTTACTGGTCTGGACCAGCCAACTCCATAAGAAAAAAGTAAAGACCCCGGCCTCAGCGCGTCGCTTAACGCGATAATCTTATCGCATCTCCGGAACATAACGGACCGTAGCTCCCATGCTCTGCCAAGCAACTTTAGTTAGGACATGCTTGACGTCAAGCCACGATGGGAGAGCGGAAGTTTCTGATCCGATAACTATTTCCTGAGTTCATTGGGCATTTTTAACCTTAGCTGAGCTTGCGAACGCCACTTAATTTCTTATCCAAGGTAAACTCAGGGGAATCGACGCCTAACGGAGGCCGGCGTTGGGGCTGGCCCGCAAAAGAAACGAGCCAAAAATCAATAGTCTCATCCTAGCTCTATGCGCTTGGAAATATCCATCATAGCTGCCGATCCTTTATTATTACGATGCGCAATGTTTATACATACAAAACCCAAACGCGCTGTCCTTTGTGACTTTTACTGTTCCTTCTCCAGTCATCCTTTAGACCAGTCATTCTTTTAACAAGATATCTTTGATATCACCACGTTCGCTACGATGATGTTCCTCAACTTCGCTGCCGGCCTTGTTGCCGCTCTTTCTATCTCCGGTGTTAACGCTGGCCTGTGCCGTCCTAGCTCGCAGACCAGCGCGGTGGTTTCGTCTGGTAGCACCACGGCTAAGACTGCATCTGAGACTTCCGCCACGCAGACTGTTGTTGGTACCACTACCACCAGTGTTGAGACCGGTTCAGAGACCACCACAAGTGAGGCTGGCGCGAAGACGACTACGAGCGTTGAGGCTGAGACTACTACTGCCGAGACCGGATCTGAGACCACTACCGTTGCGATTGTCTCTGACACCACCGCCGCTGAGACATCCTTGGCCACTACTACCGTCCGCACCACCTCTGGTATCGATACCACTACCGACCTGACCACCTTCATCACCCTGACCGCCGCCGACACAACCACTTCTGAGCTGGCAACAACTTCTGCTTTCGTCCCCGCTGATCTCTTCCCCTGCGTCACCAGCGAAGACTGTGATGCCTTCGTTCAGCTATGCGATACCGTCCGCTGCGGCTGCATCAACCGCAACTGCGAGCAACTCACCGGCACCACCACTGCTGAGGCTACCACCACCGCAGCCGCAGAGGAGGAAACAACCACTGCTGCTGAGGCTACCACTACTGCCGCCCCTGAGGAGAACACCACTACCGCTGCAGGCGAGGAGGCTGCTACAACCACTCAACCTGAGATCGAGATCATCACTGAGACGGCACCTGTTAACCGCCGCAGGGCTCTCGCTAGCGCTGTCCCCGAGGGCGCCCACTACTGTGATGCTACTGCGGACTGTGGCGAGAAGATCGACATTGATGGATACAGCTGCGAGGTCTTTGGATGCACTTGTCTCGAGAACTCTTGCGTTGCTGAGGTTCCCTACCTCTAAGGGATGAGGGTGTTAAGCTCAGTGTACTTTATCTAATTGTTGACAATAGATGTCAGGCATTTAATACCTTTTCACCCTTTGGTCCGATCGTTGTGAGCTGCTAGAACAAGAAGACATTGTTTTCCGTTATTGCCATTGGATAGTTTCAATTTCTAGTGGTTTGACGAATGTTGGTAAGATCCATACTGAGCGCTTCTAACTTCATATTGCAGCTTGATTGTATATCTTGTCTGACTATAGAAACAATGGCAACTTGATGTTTTGCGTCTTCATGATATCGTGACACTCCCTCGCCAGTCCCCTTCCCTCAGAAGATAGGAGGTGCTCATCAAAACTGACCTCCAAAAACGACTTCTTCCAATGCTGCCAATGCTCAAACATGGTGGCCGAAATCTCGTATCTCTTATCGCGCCGACCTCTCACTGCTCTCTCAAAAGACTTGATCTGATTAGAATCTAATGTTTCCGCCAATTTCGGTCCTGCAGTCTGCAACCAACCGTGAATCTCATGGATGACGAACTCGAGGTCTTCGCTCTGTACACAAACAAGGTTGATCGTTTTGTAGGCCCAAAACTCCGTTATTCCTGGAATACCGCGGAGATACATCTTTGCTTCTACCGTCCCTGCTCTCCTGTAGTACTTCTTATCGTCGCTGAAACCCCCATCTTTGCCGCTGTGGCAATTACATCGAAGTGATTCATAGCAGTTTTGCCATACATTGTCAAAGTAGGGCAGTTGACACAGCGATCTTCTGTTTTCTGCGTCGACCCACCAGGGCGAACTATTAATCGATGGGAGCATTTGAATCGCGACGAGTAGATCGACCATCATTTCGCGGTCATCTTCAAATCGCAGGAGAACAGCGGCAAGAAGCCCCCAGATTTCACAAATCCGTCTCGCGCCATCCTGGCTAAAATCTTCTGGATATGTGTCCAGGCAACCGGCAGTGACGGCCCTGGCGGCCGACTCGACGCTCATCGTCTTGTTGAGATAGTTGAAGAGCGCTAGGCTTTCATCGAGCCGGTATGTTCTCGTGACGTTTGTCTCGCAACTCGTCATACGATCTGGTATCTGTGTCGGCTGCAATACCCCGTTCTCACTGTCGAGGTTAGGTTGGATCCTGGAAAGAATCCATCCTCCTCGAGAAGATTCATCCAGCCCTTGTGGTAACATTTTTTGCTCAGCCGAGAGACTTAGGCCGGAATATTGACTGAAAGGCAGGTTTTCCGCATCAATCGGCTTGTTGATTGAACTCTCATCCACCTCCAGTTAGCGGAGAGACCAGCTAATCTGAATCACATCACGTGATGATACCAACCTCATGCTAAAATGAATTGAGCAGAAGAACAATTTTATTTCCGTCCTCGCAAGCCCTTCAACACTTAATAACTTTTAGTGGCATAATGCGATGCCCGCCTTGGACTTTTACGGATTGGCAGTCAGTCTCACGGCACCGCCATCGACCCCGCAAGCCAGTGCAGCCAGCCCTACCGGTATTTCATCAAGTCTCCCTTGCGAGGTTGGGGGCCATGCGACCTCGCTGAAATGTCTCGCGTGAGAAAGTGGTGTAACACCACTGAAACACTTGATTCGCTGCAAGAAGCCTCTTTCATCAGAACTATTTGCGGTTGGCTATCAATATGCAGTCAGCCATATCCATGATCCAATCGTTCAGCCGCATCAGCTCATAATCCGAAGCCCTTGTCCCGCAGTTTGTGCATCTTCCGTGGCTTCCTTGGGGGCTATGGCAATGTCACTTTGGCCTCAGATTGAGCTTAGACTTGAGGAGGGTTGGAATGGTTCTAAAAATACGACCATATCTGGCATCCGCACACCACAAATTAAAGAATTCTCTTTTAATAATTGATCTTCTGAATAGTGAATATTCGCTCAGCCGCAGAGCCTACCTTAGCTGACAAGCCATTCTGCAAGCCTCATCACTCCGTCACAAGGACTTTCGGTATGAAGTAACACGAGCTGCCGATAAGCTGTACCACCAGCTCCCGTCGTGCTCCGCCACGTAAGCTATTCGCCATGAAGCTTACGAGTTCATAAATTCCCCAGCTCTTCCCTTATCTCGCTCCCCGTATGTCTCAGTTAATCTACAGCGATTACCATGTCTCTCAACACTCCCGCTGCAGGGCAATCTGCCCCAGTGAATAACCCGGAGGCTGTTGCGTACCGAGAACGTGATGCGTTATACAACTACTCAACTGGTGTTGTTGACGTTCCACAGGGCTACAAGTACCGCCAGTATCGTATTTTCGGTTTTAAGCTACCTTGGTATGCGTCACCGAAAATTCAGTTGGGTATGGTTGCTTTTGTGTGTTTTATGTGTCCTGGTATGTTTAATGCGCTCAATGGGATGGGCGGAGGGGGACTGAAGGACACCAAGCTTGTGAATGATATGGTGAGTCGCCATTGTGGACTGGCAAGATTATTTACTGAGATTGTTTCAGAACACTGCGTTGTACAGTACCTTTGCTGTCGTCGGCTTCTTTGGAGGCACGTTCGTCAACAGGCTTGGCGTCAAGCTGACACTAGCATTTGGCGGTATTGGCTATGGCATCTACACCATCAGCATTCTTCTCTATACGCACTACGAAAATGATGTCAGAGCCTTCAACATCGTCGCAGGCGTGCTTCTTGGTGTATGCGCAGCCATGCTTTGGACCGCTCAAGGAACCATCATGATCTCGTACCCCCACGAACATCAAAAGGGTCATTACTTTGCTTGGTTCTGGGGAATTTTCAATATGGGAGCTGTCATTGGGAGCCTTGTAAGTATTTTCCCGTGTATCATTCCATACCAACTTTGGTCCTATCGAAATGTCGCTTCATCTTCAGTGCAAGCTAACAAGTTCTGTAGATTCCTTTGGGCGGCAACATCAATACTGAAAACAATGAAGATGTCAGCGATGGCACATACATCGGCTTCATCGTCTTAATGTTCTTCGGAGCCGCATTAGCCCTGCTTCTCTGCAATGCAAATGATATCATCAGAAGAGACGGATCATATGTAATTCTGATGAAGAACCCAACTTGGCAAAGCGAGTTCTACGGCTTGTATGAAACCATTCGCTACGAACCATTCGTTATCTTCTTATTTCCCATGTTCTTCTCATCCAACTGGTTCTATGTATATCAACAAAATGTCGTCAACGGTGCATACTTCTCAACGAGGACCAAGGCGTTGAACAGCCTCTTGTACTGGCTTGCGCAGATTGCAGCTGCGGCGATATGGGGATACCTCTTGGATTTGGAATATCTTCGCCGATCTGTGCGAGCCAAGATTGCGCTTATTGTTCTCTTTGTTATGACCTTTGTTGTTTGGGGAGGAGGTTATGTTCATCAGAGAACATATACACGAGAAATGTCGCAGGCCAAGGACTTTGACACGGATTGGAGGGACGATGGATATGCTGGGCCCATGTTCCTTTATATCTTCTATGGGTTTTATGATGCAGCTTGGCAAGCTACTGTTTATTGGTAAGTCCACTATTTCTATTCTTACAATGGTGACTAATAGGACAAGGTTCATGGGCGCACTCTCCAATTCAGGCCGTCGTTGCGCAAACTACATTGGCTTCTATAAAGGCATTCAATCAGCCGGCGCAGCCATCTCCAATAACCTGGACGCAAGAAAAGTGTCGTTTGAAGCACAATTCATCAGCAACTGGGTGCTTCTGGCTGCCTCATTGATCATTGCATCGCCTGTTATTTTTCTCAAGATCCGGGATCATGTCGGCTTAGAGCAGGATCTTGAAGGAACAGATGAGACGATGGCAGATGTTGCACCGCACGTTGTCGCAAACATTGGTCATGCTGGGGATAATTTTGAAAGTAAGGAATCGCGACGACTAGGTCCCGGATTTACTGCAGTCTAACTGTCATTTCAGTGGAACTCGATGAGTTTGATGTATCTACGAAGCTATTACGTCGGTGGTGATACGGGAACGATAGGTGATGGGGTTACGAATGCTTGAATACCCTTTTGAGATTTGTTGTTCAAAGGCGGATAGTGTTAAACAGGACGAGAATTGGTGGCGTCGGACGGAATAAAAAATCTAGTTAATCTAGTCACTTGGTGCCACTGTTCTGCCGCATAAGGTGCATCGCGCTTCCAATGTTCAACATCATCGTACTGGACGGTCACACCTCCGAAAGCCTCAAACACGAACCCATGCCCGCCACACTTTATTTCTTGGTGACAGCATATTCCAAATCTCGTGCGACAAACAAATCTTGCCACAATCTCGATGCCGTCTATTACGTCTCCTCTCATGCACCATCTCCCGCTAGGGCCTCCTTATCTTAACAAGCACTACATATTATTTCCAGTACGAATTAATCTGCCCGAAGAAAGTCGGCTCCCGAATCTTATCTCACAAGTCATTTTATGCACGAGTCCGTTGCGGATCATGCCCAATGTGGCATCTCTGCTTACGCCGGGTCTTCCTATTCGCTCTCGCTGTCTCGCTTTTCGCTGCGCGACAACTCGCGAGATGATGCTCTTTTGTGCTTATGATCGTGCAGAATTTGAAAATTTTGTGGTATTTGGGAAAAGGCTTCCGAAAGAAGAAGGCAGGCCAGGGATACAGGCAAGATTGACCATGTTGAGGCCGCGTCATTGGGATTGCCAAGACCGGGAGGAGAGATATATAATGCCTTGATAGGAAGACATCTAAAACTCATCACTGCAATCATCTCGAGTCCTCATAGAACTAATTTGTTTAATACTATCGTTATCAAGATGAAAGTCTCTAATTTCTTGTTGTCCCTCCTCCCTCTGAGCGTCGCTGCAACGAGTATCCCGCAACCTCGCTCGGCTTCTGCTCTTGAACCAGCTACATCCGCCGAATGCTGCCCGTTCACTTACAAGCCGACATGTACCAAGAACCTCGAGCGGGTGTATCACATCAAACTATTCTACAACCGGAAGGAAGGCATCACACCGGAGCAGTTCAACGCGTACTGGGCCAACAACCATACCAAGACTGCTGGAAACTTTCACTTGCGGTTTGGGGTTTACAAGTACTCACAGGTCATTAGCCCAGTACTTTAGCTAGTCACATCAGCTAACTCGTTTGGTAGTATCACTCTACTCCTGAACTTCGAGACCTTCTTCGAGTCCCTGGTGGAGCCCCGGTGCTCGAGTTCGACGGTGCTGCTGAGTTTTGGGTCCCTACTATGGAGACGTTCCAGGCTATGGGGTCTGACCCATTCTACAGAGATGTCATTACAACTGATGAGAACAATTTCATTGATCATTCTTCTATGAGAATGATTGTTGGTTTCGATTATATCATGGTGGATAACCAGAACGCCGTCACGGAGCATGGTCGGACCTTTCAATAGACCATGGTGAGAGAAAGCCGTATTCGTGGATAGCGGATAGACGAAGGACGAGATATTGGACTTGTGAACACCTTACTAGAACAGACCGAAGACAACCACGCATACTTGATACAGATAGAAAATTATTGCCTATCTTATGTATATACAACATGATGTTTGATTCACGCATGCAGTTTGTCAATCCACTTGACCCAAACCGCTCTACTCAAGCCTGATTTCGAATTTTCCAGAAGGTTCAGGTTTCGAAAGCGCCCACTTGATCCCATCCTCCATAACCTTGTCCCACCTCTTACTCTCAGTCAATTGATCTCCAAAGCGTCGGAAGCCGTGAGGCAGACCATCAAAAACATGCACATCGGTGGGAACTCTGCCAAAATAGTCAGATTGATTGTTATATACTGATATTCGAAACTTACCCTGCTTCAACAAGCTTCTGTCCATAGAAGAGAGCTTCATCCCTAAAAGGATCCAAGCCACAAATACCCAGCGTTGAAGGTGGCATGTTCTTGAGCTGTTCAACAGTTGCGAGGCCAATATTCAAGCGAACATCCTTGGGATCCGGGTTCTGGACTTTCAATAGGCTAGTGAACTTGTCGATCGCCGCCTTGTTGATCAATGGAGCATCCGCGTTCTGCACGAATGACGACAAAGACGGCTCTTTCATCTGCTCCATGATAGGCGCATAACAATCAGTATGGACCAGAGCAGGGATCATCAATACCTGACCAGCGAGCTTCGGCCTTGAAAAAGCATCAGGTGCGATATTTTGACGAAGTGTCAGAGAAGCCGCTAGTTGGGCACCAGCTGAGATTCCACCGACAACTACTTGGCTAGGAATTCCGAGAAGTTCGTCAATATGGTCATGAACCCAGTGAAATGCGTCGACGGTGTCTTCCCATGCTGTGGGATAAGCATAGTCTGGAGCATGACGATAGTTCAGGTTGACGACCGTGACATTTGTCATGACTGAGATGCGAGTGCAGATAGCATCTTCCGAGGGGATGTTTCCAAAGACATAACCGCCGCCGTGAAGATGGATGTAGATAGGAAGACGAGCGCCTTCTTTGGTGGAAGCTGGTCTGTAGGTTCGGACCTCGAGAGGAAAGCCATCTCTTGAAGTGACGGTGTAATCTTTCATGAGAATAGGATAGTCTTTGAGCTTCTCCATCTCGCTCTCGGCTAGTTGTTCTCGGTACATGTTTGTGAGGCGCTGCATCTCCTTCAGATCCAGATGACCTGGAATAGGCGGCCTGCTGTCCGTGACGGCTAGCCATTCTGCTGTTGCTTGTCCGTATTGGGTGAAGTCAGCCATGGTGATCACACTGTTCAAGGAACTGAATCAGGAATTTATTGATGGTCTTTATTGAAAGGAAATTTTAGCAAGAAGTTGGACAGGTTTGAATTTTGAAGCTATCGTGGGAAATGCCGAGGAACATGTCGTCTCATGATGTCCGCGGGTCCAAAGTTGTCGCCGAACCCCTCAACTTCGCCGAATTCGGTATAAGTGAATGCCGAAGCATCCACACCGATCGGCGAGAAGACCGAAGTCTCAAAAAATCATGTTATCTGGAGATCGTGATAAAAACTCTCTCAAGATGAAAAGCTTGACCTTCATTTATACGTTTTCCACAATTTGACTGTCGTTGTAAATGTATGGCTTGCACTCGACAATGAGATTGATAAGCGGGAGTTTTGTTAAGCGCGCCAATCACGATAGCTTCACACAAGTCAACCAAGAATCAAGCGAACTACGTCACGATATTCAGAGTTTACAAAAGGCCCGGCAACGTCTCAACGTTACATAGAATCAGGGTCGAATGCAACTTTCCCCCGCATTTCAGTCCAATACCGAACAAGATCTGCATAAACTTCCGGGGCCGTCGGAAATGAAGATAAACTTTAAAGCTTCCATGGTTTCTCTTAATAAAATGAAGGTTTCCTCCTTTTTCAACTTGGCTTGGTCAACGACAGTGCCACGATGAAATTTCTCAGCGCTGTGACTGGTGTGCTAATTCTTCTGCAAGGCGCTGATGCAGCGACTTGGAAGGATTATAAGCCGCAGAGTCGCACACCGAGCTCGTGTCCCGATTATGTCGACTATTCGCAGAAACCGCATAAGCCGCTGTCTTCTGGCAAGTTGAAGCTGCCGTTTATGAGACCGAGTGAGGACTGCAGGACTTTCAAGAGCTCAGCTGTTGAGGTGCGTACACGAATGCCTCGATGTGAGGTCACTTATGGCTGACATCATGGTAGAAAGTCATTAGCGACATCAAGAAGCGCGTCAAGAACCCTGATCTGGCGCGTCTCTTTGAGAACACCTTCCCGTCGACGCTCGACACGACGGTCAAGTACTTTGATGCCAAGAAAAATTTGGCCTTCATTGTCACGGGTGTAAGTTCTTTTCTTATGGACATTGAGAGTTTCGGCTGATGAAATGAACAGGATATCACGTAGGGAAAGAGATTCCTCTCAAAAGAATTACCACTAACGGCGAACCGAAGCGCACAATGGCTACGCGATACGGGCAACCAGTTCGCGCATTTGTACAAGCTTCTGCCTCAGGACAAAAACTTGAAAGCCCTTGTCAAGGCCATCATTAACACTGAGGCGAGGTACATTTCAGAATATCCTTATTGCGGTGTGTGGCCCTGAATTCAGTCGTGAGGAGATACATAGCTAACTGTGGATGCTCAGGTGCCTTTCAACCGCCGCCTGAGAGTGGATTAAGCCCTTCAGTCAATGTATGGACCCGTGGAGATGCCATGTCATGGCTGATCTAGTATACGTTATACGTCAATGCTAACACGATTGATAGGACTACGCTACACTGGTTACTGTGAATCCGTGAGGCCCCCCGTAAGCCCCGTCTTTATACATCCAAGCTAACTTCGACGTTGCTTAGGCCGGTCGACAACCAAACAGTGTTTGAGTGCAAGGTATGTCATCAACCGTTGATCCCACCATCCTGTTTCTGACGGCTTTCAGTATGAGCTTGATTCTCTTGCGGGCTTCCTCAAGATTGCGCGATCCTACTATGCGAATACGAAAGACGCTTCTTTCATTAACGATAACTGTGGGTGCCTGTGCTATCACACTCTTACGCTGGTACTGATATGCTACAGTCAAATCTGCCATGAAGCAAATTCTTCGAGTCATTGACGAGCAATCTCAAAGCACCTGGGCCGATGACTGGTCCTACGTCAGCTACTACAACTGGACTGGCCAAGCAGGTTCACTCTCACCACCAGTACCCAACAGTGGAAACGGTGAACCCAAGCTCGCTAATGGTCTTGTTGCTTGCAGCCACCGTCCGTCAGACGACCTGTCTGTCTTCAACTACATCACCTCCGACAACGCCATGATGTCTGTCGAGCTCGATAACGTTGCCAATGTATTGGATAAAGTTGGAGGCCAGAAGAGCCTTTCTAAGACGCTACGTGGTCATGCCGAGACGATTCGAGACGCTGTTTGGAACCATACTCTCACTGCCAATGGTATCTTCGCTTATGAGACAAATGGATATGGCGGTCAGTACATCATGGATGATGCCAACGTCCCTAGTCTTGTATCTCTGCCATACTTAGGCTTCCTCAAGCGTGATGATCCGACATACAAGAAGACCAAGTCTGCTCTTTTCTCGCGAGCGAACCCGTACTACGCTGTCGGAAAGACATTCAGTGGAATTGGTGGACCGCATGCGAACGCAACTAACCCATGGCCTATGGCACATGTCTCGGCGATCTATGGAACGGAAGATGACAAAGAGATCACCGAGCGACTCAATATGATTTTGGAGAATACTGCTGGTCTGGGGTTGATCCATGAGAGTGTTAATATCTACAACTCCTCTGTGTTTACACGACCGTGGTTTGCTTGGGCGAATAGCTACTTTGCCGAAATGGTCCTGGACTTGGCTGAGAGAAAGCCTGGGTTGATTTTCAAGGATGACAAGCCATATATCATCTAGGACGCATCACCTGGAAACATGATAGATTAGCCTGTCCGTAGCCCAGAAGAATAAATGTTTACAATCTTGTCTAGTTCTAGTATTGAGTGTTAAGAAAGACGCTGATAAAGGTTGCATCAAGCAAATATGGTCCTATATTCTCATAATATCCTTACTAATTTAAGATTAAGGAACGGTTTACTCGTAAATCTCTACAGGTAGTAGCAATGGTTCACAACAATAGCCAGTTTACTTACCGTTGTAAACAAATATTCAAGTATGACTGAGGCTCAGCAGTGGCCTGATGCAAGATAACACAACGCACGACATTACTAACAGCTTATACGTCCTTTGTTTGGGATCCATTCGCAAGGATAACTGCTTTGTCAGAGTGGGCCTACATCGATAGCGAATGGGATTAATGAAAATGAAGCCAATAAGGTGCGGCTATACGTGAGGCGGCCGACTAAACGGTGACAGTGGCCAAAGAGATAGCTTAGCTGGCACCGCTTAAGCCATTCTAGAGCAGTCGACGGAGACAAAGAAAAATACCTCTTTCTCAAAAAGGATGGTGCGGAAGAAATGCACCGTCGGATATGCACGAGCATGAAGCGAAAACTCGTATTGGTAGAGATCATATCAAGTTCCTTCACCGACAGCCCGACCTGCCAAACGCCCCTAATTATAAAACATCTCAAGAAACCATTTCAATCCAGGAAATCAGGCTTCTGAATATTTCCACATTTCCACAGTAGCCTCCTATTAAAGCCTTCAAGATGCAATTCATCAACCTCTACGCCCTCGCCGTCTTCGCTACGTCAACCCTAGCAGCAGACTGCTCTGGCAACGGCAACAAGGACGTCGGAAAATTCATCACAGCCTACTGGGATGCTCGTGAGAGGATGTGCAGCAACTCCGGTTGTACTTACCAGGAGCCTTGCACCACTTCCGGGTCGTTTACTGTCAAGGGCCTTGGGGTTGACACTATCTTGAATGTTGAGATGAAGCGCAAAAACACAGGTGGCAAGAAAGGATTCAAGGATTGCTGGGTACGTATTTCAAGTTCGCCTGGTAGACTGTGCTAATTAGTGTTGTGACAGGACGCTACTGAGTATGTGACCTGATATTTACGTCTGACTTGTCTAACCTTTCTAGGGACATAATCAACCAGTGCCCCAAGGGTGGCTCGAAGCAGTTGAGCGGAACCTGGGAGGCCAATGGTCAGTTGTATCAGGTGAATGGTTATTTCTCATTCAACTGAGAGCGGGTATTTGCTCGAGGCTTGAATGATCCTCGAGACCGGTTTGGCCCTCCTCATAAAGCACCTTTGGGGGATGCAACACAGGAGACGAGTATCGCTTTTGGAGTAAGAATTAGCAGGGTGTGCTGTCTCAATAAACTAATTTTGTAGCCAAGGTTTCGTTGATGAGTCTTTTATTGGAGGTGATTGAATTATGTATTACAGATGAAATCCTCTGAGACAGTGAGGCTTCCTCCGAATAAGCATTATTTCAGCTTCACGTTCTTTTGGTTTCGATTATTTTGAAATTTCTAGGACACTTTAACCGGCCGAATCAGTTCAGCTGACATACATGGATCTACTTTTAACTGCATCATTCGCTCATTATTTGTCACTTATCAATGTAGTTTTGTTATGCATGCTTGAGTGAACGTAGGAATAATAAGCGTGAAGCACAGAGGGACGGCGCGCACGGCCTTTGCCGTAGGCTATCGATAAGAGATTCAGCTCCGCAAATTGCTCTTTTCATCACTGTGTTGGTCCCTCTTTGGTATGAATCTGACCTACCCAACACTGCTTTTCTCTTCGCCCGTACAAACATCTTAAGATTCTCGTTAATGGGTGAGGAGTTTTCACTTTGATGATGAAATGAATCGCTGTACGCGCGAGTCGATCCAGTTTGTCCAAGTATCTTGAAGCAGATCATATGCAATGATCAGGCCATCATCTAGCGGTTCTCCCATTACAGCTCGTCACGCATGCGATATTTGCAGGCAAGTCCAATCCAAGCCGTCGATTTGCACCATACACAGTTGCCGAGACATTAACTGATGAACTAAATCGACGAGCAGAGAACGAAAAGTCCGATGTGACAGGGCTTTGCCAAAATGCAGGTTTGTTCAGTCCATCCCATACCAGCCAGTTCAATTTTTCGTCAACTAGAACAGAGGTGACTGTACGTACGACTGAAAGGTGGAGCTGACGCCTATGTCCAAGACGATGCGACCGGCTCAATCAACCTTGCGGGTACAGCCCGATTTCTCAGCGTCGTACTCGCGATGAACAGCTGCAGGAGCTCCAGGAGCGACTGGCCAAGACCGAAGCCCAGCTAGCTTCTGAGACCTCGCGGCCGCGAACAGGTTCCATGACCTCACGTTGCCAGCCACCATCTACCTCTACTACGCCCGTGTTACCATCACGTTGGCCTGATGCCCTTGGCTCTATCACAGCAGACACCAACACCCAGCACCATCTCGCGACCACGGCATCATCACGCGTCTCTAGTGTCCCCGGATTTGCAGCTCCGCCAACCGGCCGTAACCCTATGGAGCTAGACGACCACCGAAGCATGGGCACGGCTATTGATCTGCCGACTAACAGCTCACCCATGCTAGATGTTGATCTGTTTAACCCAGGAGCCGACTCCAACATGGCTTTCGACTGGTGTAATCAGCTAACAGACCTGGAACCGCTGGACAACACGCTCCTCACTCGCCTATCGCCGCCATCTTTGGTTCATAGCGGCACCGAGGAGAAAATGTCAGACGCGGAACTAAAAGCACTGCACAGGTACTACTTCGAATCCATTTACTTCTCTTTTCCGTTTTTAAACCAAGATCGCTTCGCGACAGAATCGATGGGAGACGGCCTCGCTATAAGCGCCCTTATTTACGCAGTCGCACTCGCTGGATGCGCTCACTCATCCACTTTTCAAAGCAAAGAGTCTGCATGCTATGTAATAGCAAGGAACTATGCAGAGAAGTGCGAACGAGATGGCCAGTTGAACGAGCTCAACTTGTTGCAGGCTCTACTCTTCATCGGAAGATATGAGGCTATGGCTGGGAAGCTCGAGAGGAGCTGGATGACCCTGGGACGTGCTGTGATGTTATCAAGGCTGCTTGGAATGCCCTACATGGATAAAAGAAATGAAGGCGATGGGTTTCAGGACTCTGAAAGTCATGGCGGCTCTGGCCTGAACCTCCCTGAAACGACCGACCAGGTTCTTCTAGAGGAACGAAGAAGGACTTTCTGGGCTTTGTACATATTGCTCAGTTACGTCAAAACACGGACTGGATGGCAATGCATGCTGGGCGACATAAAGGTGAGATAGCCCTGATCAAATTTGTTAGGGCGCTTCGACGCTAAACTCAGACCATGTAGAAATTTTACATCAACCTCCCATCACCCGGGTTATTGAGATCCGATCTAGTCCCTCTCAATATGCCCTATCTCTCAGATATAGAGCTCGAGCCCAGCCCCGAGATCTCATCCTATGCTGGATGCGTCCTGATGGTAGAGTTGGCCCTGCGCTGTTTTGACCACGGGCAAAAGCGGACTTCGGAGAGCTTCTGGGATGGGTACTGCGATCTCGTGAAGAAGACCGATGTCCTTTTTGGAATGCTGAAACGTCACCTCAACGCTACATCTATCCGAGAGGACCCTGTCGCCTTCAGCCTGTATCTGAACCTCCGAGCAACTGAGATCTTTTCCCATGAGTCGGCTATTGCTCGCGGCGAAGAGCAAGGTCTGCCACCTCTGATGACGGCTGAGAGTCAACGTCGTGCCACGGCAGCTGCTTTCCAGATATCGACTGCAGTGCGTCTCAATCTTCCCTCCCCTGGGAGGACCCAAAGCGATATTATTATGCTGCAAGCCATTTTCATCGCATGGCCGCTTACTATGGCCCTGAAAGCATTAAATCGTGAGTTGGTGAATGGTGGTAATCGTGAAGGAATTAATGGCGTTGTTGCGGCGTCGAGATTACTATTTGCTGCTCTGGACCATATTGAGGAGTCAGGTCGACACTGGCATCGTAGCATCGCGCACGTTGAGAAGAAGCTTCAGGAATGGGAAGAGAAGAATAGTTTTAACTCGCTTATCTTGTGATGAATGAAGTTATGGTCTCGGGTGATTCCTGGTTTGGGGCGTATTACTTGGCTACTATACTTAGGCCTCGTCTGTTGAGCTTGGAGCTATAGAAATACACATAACGGTTTTACCTTTGGTCTCTTGTAACCAGAAACTACAGCCGAGGGCTGAAGTAGGACGGGGATGCATGAGTGATCATCACAGCTTGGGCGGCAAGGTGATGAACAATATCAATGAGATTTCACAAGTTGTCGTCTGAGTTCTAATGTCTATTACCTCTATCGTTCTATCTGTCTATCGCAGAGCTTACTTTCAATCCTTGATCGTATACTCTGGCTGACCAGGTATACTATGGATGCTGGTCTCCCTTGAGGCCATAATATCCTGCGCCAGTGTTATCCCATTCATGTTGTTCAGTTCCGTTTCACTGCCAGCTAAACTCTCTGGACCCATGGTCTCGGTAAGCCTCTGGTGATTCTTTCCTGTTCCCTGCCAGTAGACCCCTGATCCTCCAGTAAAGTTTCCTGGTTTACGTAAACGATTCGATGGTATTGCTTGGACGCCTGATTGGTCCTCACTTGTGAGTAACATTGTAGACTTTAGGTTCGTGAGCTTTCGAAGAAGGGGCCGGACCGCTGTAAGAGCGACGACTATGACCGAGATACAGATCTCGGCAGTTGCCCAGATGTCTAAGATTGTATTAGAGCCAGAGTTTAGGTGGGGTTGAGAAGACTGACATATGGATATGGCATTGTCAACATAGACCATGGTTATGAATCTTCCAACACTGACGGCGATGGTGACGACCCCCAGACTAAAAACAACAGCTAATCCAATCTTCTTACGCGTTGATGTCATTTTAAGGGTTGCCAGTAAGGGGATTGGGTATGCAACATCTAACTGAGGGTTACAAACCAAACTAAAAAGCGTAACGGATCATGCAAACCGTGACTTACTCAGGACCTCAGATACAAAGTTCATAGACCATAGGAGCCGCATAAGAGTCATGGATGTAAAAGATGTACATTCTTGTTCTCCTTTTGCCCTACATATCCCGTCAGCGGAACCCTAGAGGTTTATGAATACTGACTGACCAGTTGACTGAAGGATCAGGCCCGCACCAAAACCAATCACAGAAGAAAGTAATGACCGCAAAGGATGCCGTGACGCCGGCTAAACAATAGAGCGCAATGCGCATTTTTGGGTGTGTAATTGGTACGAGGTTGAAGTAGAAGGCGATGATGCTGAATTTCGGAAAGTATATGCCTGTGTCGAAAAAATGATTTGTGGCGAATCGAATCTGGAAAGAAAGATAGGATCAATATACAAGACGGCTGGAGCCCTGACAGACGAGGAAAAACATCCGCACTATGCTTGCAATACATGCCTACCTTTCTGATAGCGACATTATCTATTGTGAAATTATCCATCGCATCCATGGAGTAGGTAATCGTGTCGCAGATGAGCAGACCCTGACAGCACAATAAACCAGCGATGAGCCAATAGTCGGCTGAAAACAATCGTGCTTTTCTCATGACCACGCGGACATAAATGCGACAGGCGACTGTTATGTAGGCTAGGGCCATAAAGGACCACTCAAAGCCCTGAAAGATCAGCATTTCGCTTTCACGAAAGCAGAAGGTAAATACGTACCATAACAGCCCTACTGGATATCATACTGGCGATATCCCGTCGAAGGGAATCGATCGCTTGAGTTAGAAGCTATGCAGAAAATACGGTCACATCACGCACCGGAAATTCGAGAAAACAGTGAAAGGTTTCGGACAAGCCAGCGAGGGGCACACAGTGATGCTTATCAGAGCCTAACATCTGGTGCTAAAGGCTAGCACATCATGGCGTACGCCACCATAAGCAGAAATAGAGTTACCCGGCCCCAATCATGGAATGCCCAAGCCGCATTCTAGTTAATATTCCCCACTATAACCGCGGGCGAAGATTACGCCAAGCAACGAGCGTCAAAGCGCAGACACCATCGAAGACAATGGCCTTCTTAGTTTGATGGTACTTCTACGACTTGTGCACTACGGTATGGATTTCAGATAGCAATTGTGTTTTGGTAGGTGACTGAGAACGAGGCACAGAGGAATGGGCCATATCAAATGCCGAAATGAAGTATGTATGTATGATGCATCTACGGGCGAAACTCAGGCACCAGTAAAGTCCAAGCACAGCCTTAGTTACAGTGATGCGACCTCCTTATACCCGGCCATCCACTGATCACTCGGGAGAATGCCACAGACTCACGCTACGTGTCGATCGCACGAGTCAAGAAAAGTTAAGCAAGATGTGCCGCTTGTGGATGCCAAGCTCCTCTATTGGACTGGCGCAAGCCACAGCCAAATGATTGACCCAGGTCTTCCGAATCCAGGGACTGGGAATTTGGAATGGCTTATTTAGCACCGCATTTAAATCCACGATCCTTCTTATCGCCGGAAATGAAGACCATGCTGTGATTAAGCGTTTCTCTGGTACTTTGCATTCCGTATGCCGTTTTCATATGCGGACTTTCGAGATATATATACATCGATGATGTTCAAATGTGCGCATGAGCTTTCCACGGGACTCTACCGTCGAAGCAACCGTCAACGGATACTATTTTAAGGCCTCTAAACCCACCGGCTACCCTGGGACACGAGAAGCATCTCCTGGTGACTTTTACTCGGCGCTCAGGATAGCCCCTTCAAGGTCTAGCTTTGTAACAATTATCATTGAGCGACTGGCGAGAAACGTCTTCCGGATCATGAGGCATGGCGCCTTCGAAAGCAGTGAAACTCATGCTGTGAATCTCCGTCAAGACTTTTCTATCGCCTGCAACCCCATTGAACAGCATCAGCAGACAGTACTTATAACAGCATCCAGCCTCGGGTTTCCATTCTTCAGCACCTTTACTTTCTGAGCTTGCGTTTACTAGTTGGTAAAAATGTTTCGGTGGTGATGTGAACCGCCACGGCACTGGCGTGACCGGCTCAATGGCGACGATCGCAAGCTAAAGGGAAAAGTCTATACTGTTTACATATAGTAAGTGAGGAGATTCATAATTCAATAGACGTTTTTCTTTCAACCTTAGCCTGAGCATAGCACGACGTAAGATCAAACGCGAAGGTATACATATTCTGCATCCTAAGACTGTACTCGTGGCCAAATCTCTTCAGAGTCTAACCTAAAACCCTTTAGAGTTGCACTGACGGAAATGAGGTATAGTGCTTGTTCTTTTCTACATGAATACAGCTAATTATATCGACCTTGACTTGCCGTTCTGTCGATTCCGATGAGGTGTTGAAGTCACAACACTGCAAGGTATCTTAGGAGCCCAGTCTTAAAAACCTAATATGATAACCGTTGGTTATGTCATGCGGCTCATTCTATTTAGATAGCAAACTCGTTAGTTTGGGAAACTAATGCAGGTTACTGGTGACCTTCAAAGAGAAAATGGATCAGTATCTAAGGGAGCTTCTGACGTCCTAGAAAGCTGCATAATGGCTTCTATGACCATGGAGAGATAGCCATCTGCCAAGAAAAATCCGCCAACTCCCAGGAAATTGCCAATGAGCTGGGGTAGTTGGTTGAGAGACGACACCAACCTTTTCTTCGCCTCTTTTAAGGGGCGTTGATAGTTAACTACCCTAGGACATCGTCGAGCTGGATGCCTCGCGAGTGGTGCTCCTTACTCCACCAAGACCCAGCCTAGAACTTATTCGCCTTTTGTCATTAGAATATCCTAAGCCCTGTAAGTTCTAACACACTACCATCCCATTATTCCATTCCTTAAGCGCGGCGAGGGAAACAAGCCGAGTCGAACCAATCAGTAGCCGTCCTCGGTGTTGGACGGACTAGCGCACAAAGCGGAGCCAATTGACGCCAATCGCAGGTCTTGTTCTGCTCTGTCGGGACGGCCCCACTAGATCCGTGTCCGCCCCGTGTCCGCCCCTGCTCTTGTATAATCTCGCTGCAAGTCCCCTACTTGAAATGCTCCTCTTTCGTACCAGATGGCAATTTCACATTATCATGCTTCATTGAAATAGTTCCAAGATACTACTTGAGTCCACACAATCATGAGTGATCGAAGTATCGAGAAGCCTGCAGGTGCAGCACCCAGAAGCCCGCGTACTCCCGGCGACCTCGCCGGTAGCAGCGACGCCTCTCTCAACGAGACCGGAGAGCGTAGTATCCAAGGATGGAGAGTGAGCGCTTCCCAAAATTTTGTCTTTTGGAGATATTACAATAACACTGAATGACTTCGTTTAGTGGGCTGTTGCCTATGCAGCAATGCTTTCTACAACGCTCCTTTTTGCTATCGACAACACCATCGTCGCAAACATCCAACCTAGCATCATCAACGACTTCGCCCATCTCGAGCTCATGTCATGGATTGGTACCGGCTTCGCTCTCGGCACCATGTTTATTTTGCTCTGGGGCAAGGTATACGGCGTTTTCAACATCAAATGGGTCTACATCTTCAACATCTTCCTTTTCGAGGCCGGGAGTGCTGTTTGTGGTGCTGCACCTAACATTCAAGCGCTAATAATCGGCCGTGTCATCGCTGGTATCGGTGGTTCTGGAATGTATTCTGGCACCTTGACATATGTCTCGGTCCTTACCAACGAGCAAGAGAAGCCAGCATACCTTGCTGGAAGTACTGTCGTATGGGGAATTGGCAGTGTTCTTGGCCCTGTTGTGAGTCCCATCTCCCGTCTCGCCATTGACTCTGGGCTGACCATTATCCATAGGTTGGCGGCGCATTCGCAACAAGCAGCGCGACTTGGAGATGGGTATGTATCTTTCCTTCTTTCTCTCGCTCGACCCTAACTGACATGACACCCAGGGATTTTACATCAATCTTCCCATCGGCGCTGTTTTTACTCCTGCATATTTCCTGCTATTCCCCAGTACTGATCCCAACCCTACCAAAACCCTGTCAGAGAAGCTCCGCCTTGTGGATTGGATCAACGCAGTCATCTTCCTGGCGGGATCTGCTTGCCTGACCGTTGCCCTGACCTTTGGAGGTGTCGTCTATTCATTTCACTCGGGCACCATCATTGCACTTTGGACAGTCACCGGTGTTCTCTTGGTGGCTTTCATAGTCTTACTTAAGGTGCATCCTCTAGTCTCTAAGGAAAACCGCTTGTATCCCTTGCACTTCTTCAAGAAGTGGATTCTTATCAACATGCAGCTCCAAGTCTTTCTATCCTCGGGCATCATCTTGGTACGTCACACAGTATTGAAGAGAATTATCTGGCTAACCAAGTCCAGGCCATGACTTACTTCGTACCGTTGTATTTTCAATTCATCAAGGTAGGGGTTCTGACTGCGTGGTGAGATATTTATGACTGATATCTTCAGGGCGATGGAGCACTCGAAGCTGGCGTTCGTTTACTGCCTTTGATCATGTTTATGGTTGCTATCTCAATGTTGAACGGCTTCCTGATGCCAAAATACGGACTAATTCCTGTTTGGTATGTTGGAGGTAGTGCTCTTGCCCTCATCGGCAGTGCTCTGATGTGTAAGTTATTCATCACTTTATTGTCCTGCTCTAACGATGTCCAGATACCATTGATGACACCACATCTAACGGCAAGGTATACGGCTACAACATACTTGTCGGAGCCGGAGCGGGATGCTACATCGTCGCTGGGTTCGCCATCATGCAGTCACTGGTTCCCACCCACGAAATTGCTAATGCAGTCGGTGCTATGACTATTTGCAAGTGTCCCCTGGCAAACCTTTCGGCGTTGCCTCCAGCTAACCTTGACTCTAGCCCAGGATCTCGGTATGGTACTATTTCTTGCTATCAGTGGCAGCTTGTTCCACAACGTTGCTGTCGACAAAGTGGGCAACGCCCTGCCCACAGCCTCCGACACTGACATCGGCAACTTGATAGCGGGCACCAGCAGCGCCGCGTTCAAAGCTCTTTCAGAAGACGAAAAGGCCGTGGTGATTCCAGAGATAGCCAGTGCCATGAAAAGCATCTGGGTATTTTTCATGGCGGCCGCTGCGCTCAGTTTCCTGTGCGCTTGTCCACTAGTTGTAGGTGTCTCATTCCATAAACATGTTGCTTGACTGACGCTAACTCCTATCAGATAGCTAAGCTTGAAGGAAAGAAGCTCAAACCAACTGCGATAGCCTAAAGGGTGGCGAGACTTACCGGAATATCATAGATGGAGAAAATCGGTTTGAGCATCTACTACGTCAGAATGCCTAGGAATTTTGCTGTTTGGAGGATGCTTAATGTATCTTTTTGTTTGTCAGGGAAATTGCAACAACAGTCACACAACAAAATAAACATCAGTTGTAATAAGAGATGATGTATAGTATCGGATGAACCCTCATCACTTGCCCAGACTTAGCCGATCCCAAACATGACAGTTTATACTCATGGACTCTGGATATAAGAACACCACAAGGTTTTGCAGGTGCGCTCACTCAACCTCCAATATGGGCGCCTCGTGATTCCACAGGCTCATGGCAGATCAATGCTAGTACTACCGCTATTGGTAGTGAATTCTCTTACATCAACTTAGTTTAAATTACTAACTTAAATTCGACACAAACCTTCCGAGCTCAGTAAGCCTCTCTCAAGCTCTTGTTGTCAAACTCAACAAAGCCTGTCCTGTCCGACCTAAAGCCAACCACATGATCTCGAGAGGCGATCAGATGAAATACCCATATAGCCAACCATAGAGTAGCCACTATCCCCATTACATGCA
Source organism: Fusarium pseudocircinatum (assembly GCA_013396035.1). Classification (NCBI taxonomy): domain Eukaryota; kingdom Fungi; phylum Ascomycota; class Sordariomycetes; order Hypocreales; family Nectriaceae; genus Fusarium; species Fusarium pseudocircinatum. Next base: position 47,223 of record JAAOAS010000280.1, read on the forward strand.
GGAAAACAGCTTCAAATCCACCATTCCAATTATTCCAAGTCATTCCTGTTCTCCCGTTCTTCGCCGCCTTACCTTCTATTGCATCCTTCTTCTCTGCCTGCATTGTGTCTTGCCATCCCAGTACCCCTCTCCTCTCTTCAAACTCGATAAAGCTCAGTTTAGGCGCTGCAACACATAGACCTGCAATCTTCTGTGCTAATGTATCAAGTCCTATGATGGGCGTCAGCCATCGCTGGGCAATGCATGCCTTCCATCCGTCGTATGCTTGCTGCCTCGTTAAGGCACCTCCGGCTTTGACTATGGCTCGAGCACGCTCTACTCGCGTATTTTGGTACTCCTGGCGCACGGCGTCGTGTAGCTCTACGTCACTGGGCTTTTTGTTTGGGTGCCTCGTCAACAGAGCATACAGCGTGTTCGTGATTACGATAGCATCTTCCATGGCTGTGTTGCCTCCAAGGGCCGAGTTGGGGGTGACCTAGGTAAGTTAGACATGTCAAGATACTGATGGAGTATCGCTAATGGGCACCCGTACTTTGTGAACAGCGTCTCCAGCCAGGACAATTCGGCCGAAGGTCCAATGCTCCATAACCCCCTCTTCAAGTGATATCATTTAGGCAATCAGACGTCGCTTCCAAAGTTCCCCAAATACGACAGTATCTGTGACAGGACGCTCGGATATCTTGCTCACGAGCGCTTCCATATCGGCCTCAGTATAACGTCGGCGCGTCGGCCACGTACACTGCTGGTCCTCAGGGAGCTTGCTGTGCACAATGATAGATATCCATTCTGGCTGGCACAGGAGGAGAAAGGAGGACTTGTCATTGGAGGTGATTTCCATGTCGTGAGCACCGATGCCAGGGACTGGCGAGCTTGTCATTACGATGGCATTGTATTGAGTGGCCATGGCTTACAGACTGTGAATAACTGATGATATCTGCCATAGAATGATATATACTTATCTCTCGTATCGTCAACTGTGCTCATACCAGGGTGTAGAGCGTTTGCTTTGTCCCCCATGATTTCGCGGACTTTGGAATGAACGCCATCAGAACCAACTACTACATCACCAACAAACTTACGGCTATCAGCCAGGATGACGTGGGCTACCGAATTCTCCTCGATTATCTCTTCAACGCGGGCCTTTTCATAGACTTGAGACTTATCAGGCAGTAGCGCTCTCTGCAACTTTAACGGCGGTGCTATTACATGTTTCTACTATGCGGTAGTAAGGCACGCTCACGCGACTTGAGCGTACCGTTGTACGACGCGGTAGCGATGCTGGTGACAGCGGTACTGATTCTGCTTCAGCCGCTGCTTATCTTTGCACCAGCATGGTTAGGCTTCGATGGGGGCGGAACCCATCATAGATTGATAGCCTTTTTTCAAGTGGCCCCTATCCTTGTTCTTAGCTTCTATCTAGGCCTTATATCAATTCTCCCTCAAGGGCCTGTCACACGATTTCGCTTGCAATCCGAGAGCCAGGATCTGATTTGATGAGTACTCCGAGATCCTGCCTCTCAACGGATACTCGAAAGTGTTTCCCACGGGAAATGAGGGTAGTAAGGACTGTTGTGAACCTGGATCTTATTTCTTCCCTGACTTATTAAGCAAAGCCGCAATAAGTCACAATCTGCAAGCTGCATTATTAAGAGTACTTCGTCTTTTATAAAATATTTAAAGATAGAAAGGTCCCTAATACTAGCAATTCTATTCGATGGACCTCAAAAAGATACCTCTGAGGTGCTGTTTCGGCTCCTAAGGGTTACTCGGTTATTAGCTCGTCCAATGGAGGACCGTGTAACCCCACATTGCGATGTGGGACGCAGCGGCCAATCAGATACGTCAAATTACGTAGCCGTGGAGTTTCGGTTACTTCAAGAAGCCGAGACATGACAGCCTCTCAAGATAGCAAATCTTCATCCATTCGCATCAATTCCCCACGCAGTCTGTTCCCGAGAGGATTTGGACATGCCCCTCTTTCTGATCAAGCTCTGAAAATATCCATCCGGCTATTATGCCGCCTCGACGGCCTACCGACTCCGGGTCAGCGGCCTCAGGCCCCAACAAGAGAGCTCGTGCAAAGCATGCTTGCCGGGAGTGTAATGCTCGGCGAGTCAAGTGTAATGTGATGCAGTGTAACCCCTGCTCCAACTGCGAAGCGGCCGGAACCCAATGTGAGGTGTTGCCCTCTCGCCGAGGGCGGTAAGTACCTCCAAGTCGTCCCGATGTGGCTGCTGATCGCCGACAATGCCGGTGCTGACAGCTCACTTTAAGATACAATAGAATACAGAAAAGACAGACTCAAAGCGATGCATCGGCGACAACGGCTGCGAGTCCTGGCGTGCAAGGTGGGGAGACGATTTCAGTCTCGCTTCCTTGGGCAACTGTCGCTCAGAACATCACCCCGGACACGGCACCCCAGCAGAACGAGGACGAGCTGATCACCGGAGCCTCAACAACAAGCCAATCACAGGGGACCAGCACTACTGTTCCAGCAACGCTGTTCTATGGGGAGTCGAACCCTCTCACACTGATCCCGGGGAGTGTTCGTCACGGTCAGCAGCCGAGTTCAAGGGAGAGCCATCCGCAACAGAAGGCTCAACTTCACTTCCCTATACATGACACGCCACAGTCTGCATCGGAACATGATCATCCCGCCAATATCGAGCACCTGAGCGCCGCGGCGTCACGTTACCTACAAGATGAGGGTGCTCTGACTCTGCCGGACATGAAAGGGTGCATGTCAACTCTGCAAGCCTACTTCACGTGGTTTCATCCTTGTTTCCCAATATTAGACAGGGCAGAGTTCTCACGCAGGCTTGCCGCTTCGCAAGCGTCGTATCTTTTGTTACAGTGTATGCTCTTCATTGGGGCGGCGTACTGCGACGATGCGACCATCACGTCAATGGGTTTTAGCAACAGGGCCGAGGCTAAGTCTCTACTCTACACGCGGGCTAGGCTGCTTTTCCATGCTGACTGGGAAAAGGATCGGCTTACCTTGATCCAGTCCTTGTTTCTTTTGAGCTTCTGGCGAGGTGGACCATCTGATGTCCGAGATGTTCGGTATTGGCTGGGCGTTGTCATTGGTGTAGCAGAGTCGCACGGACTGCATCGATCGTTAGTGGCCTGCAACCACCAAGCCTCCGCTCGTCAAACGCTGACCAATGTCAAGGACGAGATTTGCAACCAGCGATCCCTCAGACGCACGCATTAGAAAACGCATCTGGTGGTCTATTTACGTGAGTTTCAGTTACTTAAAGATGTAAATGCCTTTCTGAAAAATTCAGGTCCGGGAAAGACAGTCTGCTGCTTCTCTGGGCCTCCCCAGCAGGATCAGAGATGACGATTGCGATGTTGAGCCACTGGCTGTATCGGACCTAGAAACCGAAGTCACCAGCCGAGATGGGTCACAGTTTGGCTCATGTAAGCCAGAGCACGTGAACTACGCCATCAACATGGTAAACCTGGCACAGATTCGTAAGCATGTTGGCGTGGCTGGATACAACGTAGGATCCCTGACCAAGAATAGTTGGCCGAGTTGTCGATTTGCATTTTGCACCGGGTCGACAGGCCTCAACACCAGAGCAACTGAGAGCCGTCGACGATGCACTCCAGGCGTGGAGGCAAGGACTACCAGAGGAGATGAATCGTGGCGTTGAAGACGGAACGGCTTCTGTTTGGGGATATCTCCTGCACCTAGCGTATAAGTAGGTTTGACCATCTGGAAACGCGTTGAGCACCCTGCTGAAGAGACCTGCAGTCATCTGAGAATTCTCATACATCGACATAATTTCATTAAGCAAGATGAGAGCGATAGTTCGGGCCAGATTGTGGTAGCAGCAGCGACCAAGATAAGCAGAATCGCCGAAGACATGCTGGCTCAGGGAACGCTCCGTTATGGGCAAATGCATAGGTAAGAAGGGTGCTCAGAGACGAACCTGCTACTTGAAGAATAAACATCACTAACTCCCCCCTTCTCTCTAGTGTCACGAGCCTATTTGCCGCCCTGTGCATTCACACCATCAGCATCAAACAGAAAGAACATGACGTGTCTCGCCGAATTGCCGAGAACCGTGCACAAATGTGCCTTTTAGGCCTGCAAGAAATACAAAAGTATTGGAGAATCAACAATAACGTGTTGGATCTATTCCTTCAATACCTCGACGTTTCTATAACGCAAAGGATTCGCGGGACTTCGGGTGCCCTGAGCACGGCCAATCCGAATAGTGGTCTTTTGGCATCGGTCCAGCAGCCAGGCGATGATATTGACGAGAACCATGCAGGGGGTGAGCTTTTGAGCCGCCCCTTGAGCCCGCAAACCCAGCTTCAGTCAAGTGCTTTTGAAGACCAGTTCTTGAATCTGTTGTATTGGCCGTGCGAAGGAGATGAACCAACTTTGAACCTGGAATCAGTATTGCAAACGGATGATCCAGTGCCGCTTTCAGGTTTCAATACGTTGGGACGTTCATTATGAAAATATCTGAACTTTCAAGATTATGAGTGATAGAGACCGACCATGGAGATCCGAGATACCTAACGTCCACTCAGAAACTTCCCTATCCTGGTGTCCATATCGAGGATCCCTCCACTACTTTTGACAAGTGAACTGCTCGTATTAATTTGTTACGAATCAGCCTACAACTGCACCCTTCATGCATAATATACCACCCCTCTGAACCACCATCTCCCATTTATTCTTTCCCGTGTGCCCTCCAGATTCGAGCTTTGTGCCCTGGATCTGATACATCTGACCAGCATATAGAGGTGAAAGTGCCCGATAATTGATTGTACTTGGCAATTTGCCTTTCCCATGGAAGTCTACCCAGAAATTAAGCATATTGATAAGATTCAGTGGGCCGTGAACGACCAAGCCTGGGTGCCCCTCCACATTGCGTGTCCAGTCCTCATTGTAATGGATCTTGTGACCATTAAAGGTCAAAGCGGAGAAGCGAAAGAGGCTGGTGGGTGACCAGCGGTGCCATCTCACTGGGTTATCTGATTGGGAGCGCATTGTTAGCTAGGAGACAAGGAATGACGAACTCAGGCTATCTAGGCCTATAGGCGTTCACATACCATTTCCGTCGACTTGATCTCTCACAAGCGCTGGCTGCCTCAGGTCGGCATCGGCCAGCAGCTTGATATCTGAGCTTCCACTGAGTGGTTTAACCTCTGGTCTAAAGATCCACGACCGAAGGTCCGTCAACGCCAGCCCCCTGGGACCGTGATATTCTTTCTTGACCTGAACGAGAACCATCTCGCCCGCTGAGCGACTCTCCTTGGGCGTAGCGCTGATAAGAGCTGTAACCTCCTCAACCTCATCTCCCACCCGGAGCTCGGGGCCGGCCGCTGATAAGAACGAAGAGGATGGCGCCCACTCTATCTTGCCACCGGCCCACATGCGGCGCGTGAAGGGGAATGGGGCATTGAATGAGGTGTCAGTGCCATCAGCGCCAAGCTCTGACTCTAGACCTCCAGGGGTGAAATACACCAAATGGTAACCTGGAGGCAGAGGCGTGCCGTCTGGAGGGGCCTGGGTCTGGATATCGACGCCGCTGAGACTTGGACGATAAAGAGTCAATGCTAGCTTGTGTACTTGATTGGCGTCGAGAATCTGACGACGGATGAATTGCCTGTCCTTGAAATTCTCAGTCATAACAGATGCCGCTTTTTGGGCTGTGCTGCGATCTCGCGAGCTATGGGACAGGTGCCTTGAGATGGAGACGAGACCATTGTTCAGAATGGGCCTAGATAGCCTTAAGGCCCATGGAAACATATTTGGTGAATTCGAGTGCGAGCCGATGCAGCAGCTGACTCCCGTGAATGCGATAATTTGAATCAATGGCAGCAGTCTGTAGGGACCGACGTTGAGATCACGAAGGTGTAGTGTCATGAGCATGCCGGTTATCCTTCGGCTATGACTGGTCGGCTAAAAGCTATGATCTGTGTAGGTGGCAATTTTGGCGTTTCGGATTGGACAATGAGTACCGGCGTCACCTTCGAAAAAGAGATTGCAATCGGTATCTAATTTGTACATCACGATTGGGATCTTGTAATCTGCTCGGCGGTCGGCAGTGAATCGCAACCATGGCATCCAAATCACTTATCCGACGGGCGATGTTGTACGGTGAGTAAAGGCGCACCAATGTGCGATTATCGTTTCATTGAGAAGCTGACATGTGAGTGAAACTTCAGTGCCTTCATCATCCTCCAAGATGCTGGCCAAGTCTCGCAACCTCACCGTGGATTGCGTTGCGTACGACCTGGAAGACTCGATCGCGCCCGACCAGAAGCAGCACGCTAGGGAGGCACTGGGCAGTTTCCTCCAGAGCCTGAAGCACGACCGGCCCATAGGTATCGGAGAGGTAGCCGTTCGGGTCAATGCGACGGACACGAAACACATTGAGGATGACCTTAGGGCGGTGGTTGATACACCTGGGCTGAATACCATCGTGCTGCCCAAAGTGCAGACTGCAGCAGACATTCACTTTGTCGCTGATGCCATCCGCCATCTACGCCAGAATCATAGTCCACTCAGCATCATCGCTCTCATAGAAACGGCCAAGGGCCTCACTAATCTAAATGAGATCTGTGCCGCGAGTTCGCTGATATCTGGACTTGGCTTCGCAGCTGAAGATTTCTGTCACGACCTTGCCATCACGCGCACGCCATCTTTGACAGAACTTCTATTCGCCCGCAGTGCTATAGTTACCGCAGCTCGCGCCCACGAAATTCCTTCTGCCATCGACTTGGTCACAACATCCTTCAAGGGAGAGGAGGGCATACGCCATCTTGAACTTGAGTGCACAGACGGCAAGCGACTTGGCTTCAATGGGAAGCAACTGATTCATCCGAGCCAGATTGAGTTGACGCAGAGGGTTTTCTCGCCTTCTCAAGAGGAATTGATATGGGCAGTCAAGGTGACGATTGGGGATGCTAAAGCGCTGGCGGATCAAGGACGGGGTGCTTGGACTCTGGATGGGAAGATGATTGATGTGCCGGTGGTCAAGAAGGCTCAAGCAGTTGTGGCCAAAGCCGAGGCATGCGGCATGGATGTCCAATCTTTGAGAGACACATGGAAAGATCTACAGCCACAGTGAAAGATCGTTCACTGTTTGTTTTTGGGATTTAATATGAAGAGCCAGTCGTCTGATGACTCATAGAATCTATTTTGTGTTTGGCACGGGAGGGCTTTTACAAGGCATGTTTCTGTATGCTTCACTAAGTAGATCAAAAAAATTAAAAACCACTAGCCCGATACTAGACTATCCCGTCGTTGAAGCCCAGATCCTCCAATATTGATGCCGTATGTTCTCCCAGTGCAGGAACCGCGTCCATCCTTGCCTCAGCTGCTGTAGGGACACCAGGAGGTACAAGGGCCGGTATGCGGCCCTTGGGTGTATCGACTTGAGTCCAGCGGCCTCGTGCACGGAGCTGCGGGTGGTTCCATACATCTTGCATCGTATTCAGGGTCGCGTTGGCAATGGACGCTTTATCGAGCTTGGCCCGCACCTCGGCGGCACTGAAAGGTTGGAAAGCGGCGCAAATGATCTCCCTGAGCTCCTCCCGGTTCTGCACTCGCGACGAGTTACTCGCGAATCGATTGTCTTTGCTCAGCTTTGGCCTCTCCAGAACCGACTCGCAGAAACTGAGCCATTCTCTCTCATTCTGGATACCCAAAGTGACCGTCTCCCCACCGCCAGTGTTGAATGGGCCATAGGGATAGATGGCGGCATGAGATGCTCCTGTTCTCTGAGGTGGCGGTGCTCCTTCATACGAGTAGTACAAAGGGAAGCTCATCCACTCCACCATGCTCTCTAACATGGAGATATCCAACCGACACCCTGAGCCAGTCTTTTGGCGTTGCATCAACGCAGCGAGGATGTTGGTGTATGCATACATGCCTGCTGAAATATCGGCAATGGAGATACCGACTTTTGCAACGTCATCCTTACTACCAGTGACAGAGAGAAGACCAGCTTCACTTTGTACGAGTAAATCGTACGACTTCTTGTCTCTGTACGGACCACTGTCGCCAAACCCCGAGATATCGCAGACTATAAGGCCTGGATGCTTGTGCTTCAGAGCCTCACATGACAAACCTAGCCTTGCGCTCGCACCCGGAGCCAGGTTTTGAACGAGAACATCAGCCTTATCGAGGAGTGCCATGAGCACTTTCATATGCTGGGCATTCTTCAGATCCAGCGCCAGGCTCTCTTTAGACCGGTTCAGCCAGACGAAATGAGAAGCAAGCCCACCCACTCGAGAGTCGTAGGCACGAGCAAAATCTCCAACGCCGGGTCGTTCCACCTTGATGACCCGGGCACCCAAATCTGCAAGCTGTCGCGTGCAGAAGGGCGCTGCTACAGCATGTTCGAGGGAGACTACTGTGATGCCATCAAGGGGCCTGAGCTTCGTAGTTGCAAGAGGCTGTCTAGTCTCTGGACCTTTATGAGATATTGATCGACAGTGTGCGCGAGCGACAGCGGTAGACCAAGGACTCTGAGGTCTCCGAGGGCATTTCTGGAGCTGAAGCGCTGCTGTTCGGGGAAATAAGCGAAGAGACATGCTGGCCTGCTGAATTGGCATGTGTCCGCTTGAAGGGCTTAGGGGCTAAAATAATGTACTGGATGAGTCGCCTACCGGCTCAATTGTCCCAGGTGTCACGATGACGGGAATCCCATTTAATCGGTTGGTTGTCCGGTTAAGGAAATTGCGTATAGCCGGGTTCGGAGGCGGAGGGGCGAGCACAGGTCATTCGGCAATATGATCGAAGTCTAGACCTAGATTCGGCTATATGAAATACTTTGCCACCACAGCTTCAATGCAGTGGCTGAGTGCTTAAATCAGATAAATAACTTGGCAGCAATTCTGGGCAATTGGGTCTCAAGTCATTTGCTTTATATTTGTTTTCACGCAAAGCACCTATCTATTAACTTGACCACTTGGTGACTTTTAAAACGGAATTGTTGTCGACGATCTCATAGACTACCATGTCACTTCATAGCGCATCGGGCCTTCGACGCGTAGGGCAGCTGGGTGGCATGAAGCTGTCCTTCATGCAGCAACTAAGAAGACGTAGCTTCTCAACGAGTAGAGCACAGCACATGATGAGCTTGGTCGGTTTCAGCGAGAATCAACTCATGGTTCGCGAGGCCGTAGGACAGGTCTGCCAAGAGTTCCCAAATACATACTGGCAAGAACGCGATCAACAGGAAAAAGACCCCAAGGAGTTCCACCTTGCCCTCGCAAAGGCTGGATGGCTAGGCATTGCGCTTCCGGAGAAATTAGGCGGCTCTGGACTGGGTATCTCAGAGGCGACTATCATGATGCAAACCATTGCAGAGTCTGGAGCAGGTATGAGCGGTCCACTATCATGATGGAAACGATCACTGACTCTGAGCAGGCATGGCTGGTGCGCAGTCTATTCACGCAAACGTGTACGCTACTCAACCGCTGGCTAGGTTTGGTTCACAGGAACAGCTTGAGACGATAGTGCCCAAGATCGTTTCTGGTGACACACGCGTTTGTTTCGGTGTGACTGAGCCAAACGCCGGGCTCGACACTCTTCGGCTTACTACTGCCGCTAAGAAGAGTGCCGATGGATCCTACTACAGCGTAACTGGACAGAAGATCTGGATCACCTGTGCCCAGGTTGCGTCCAAGATGATTCTTCTTGCACGTACAACACCATTGGAGGATGTTCAGAAACCGACGGAAGGCCTTTCATTATTCTGCATCGACATTGGTGACCGCAATAAGCCTGGTCTTGATCTACGCAAAATCAAGAAAATGGGCGGACGCGCTGTTGATGCTAATGAGGTCTTCTTCGATAACTACCAGATATCTTCAGATTGCCTTATTGGTGAGGAGGGTAAGGGCTTTCGGCTTATATTGCATGGCATGAATGCCGAACGATGCCTGCTTGCTGGAGAAGCTTTAGGACTGGGTTATGCTGCTCTGAAGAAGGCTAGTGAGTATGCCAAAGAGCGCATTGTCTTCCAGCGCCCGATCGGTCAGAATCAGGCTATTGCCCATCCCTTGGCAGATGCGTTCATGAGGCTCGAGGCTGCAAAGCTAGCAACATACCATGCTGCTAGACTCTATGACCAGAGCAAGACAGATCCTTCAGGATCTGTGCAGCAGGAAGAGATAGGTGTCGCGGCAAACAGCGCCAAGTATTTAGCAGCAGAGGCTGCATTTACGGCCTGCGAGAGAGCAGTTTTGACGCATGGAGGTATGGGTTATGCTATGGAGTATGATGTAGAAAGGTGGTTCAGGGAGTGTCTTGTGCCCAGGATCGCACCTATTAGCCGGGAGATGATCTTGAACTACATTGGTGAGAGGGTGCTAAAATTGCCTCGGAGCTATTAAGACTTGTTGGAGATGGGACAAAACCTTACGAAAATCGTCGATCAAATATTCCATTTCATACCAAGGAAATCGGTTAATTCACCGTGAATGATAATGGCCCTCTTGGCTACACTAGTACAATATATGCCCTGCATGCGTTCTTAGCCTGGTCTCTGGTGCTGAGTGTTACAGCGGAGCTAGCTCTAGGAACATCCCCTCAAGTCAATCCTCACGAGCCCTTGACTAAGCTCGTGCTTGACAATTAGAGCCTTCCAAGGATCCTCAGCGTCTTTCCTATCTTCCAAACTCTTCAAGTTCTTTAACGTTGTTGGTAGGATTGTGACATTGGCTTTTAGTCACTTGTTGTGCATCACGGCCGCCGTCTCATACAGCCGCGAGATCTTCGAAGCCTCGTCACTCTGCTTGTGTTTCCATATATTCGAAATGGTGTCCAGGCTAGGGATCGCGATATCAGTGAACAGGATTCCTAGAGTTCCATCTGAGATCATCGCTGAGTTGTCAGTTGTGTAGGGCCGAAGTCGAGTTGTCTTTGAATTTATACTTGGTCATTTTGTACAGGTACTTCGTCGTAGACAACATCAAACTCCCGTGGCTTTACTTCGAGGCGGATATCGGTCGGGGGAGCAGAGCTTCTCGTCACTTTCTCGGTGCACACTTCTGACGTCATAATCTCATCGACTGCTACCATCTTTTTGTCTTCCATATCGATGGACTTGAACATCATCTCATCATTTAAATATTCTATGGGCCCCTCTGTATTAAGCTGAAAGGTTTCAAAAGATGCTGCTTTGAAAAGTAGTTCCTGTTTTGTAACAACGGCACTGAGAGTGTCCATCTGGAGCTCCCATTCAGAGCCATAAGTCATATACTGAAATATCGGGAGGTCCAAGATCATCTGCGTCGTAGTCCGCACTATAGCAAATCCGCCCTATGCCTGATTTATAGCGCGGGTCTTCTATGGATGAAACTCCATTCTCAACCACGTTCTGGTCGATGAAGCGGGACTATCTTACCTCAATGTTGGCGTTATGCACACGGCCATACTCACAGACGACTCCATCTACTGAAATAACACCGTCGAATAGAGTTACAACAGCGAGTGTATATGGAAGCTGGGAGTAGTCCTGATTAGGTGTCTCTTCTAGATAGAAACATACCGATGCATGCGAAAGGCCGGCTAGCTTGTTTGCAGCGGCATTATACATCCGCGCAGCCAAGCTATTCTTTGCTGCAACGACTTCACGCTGAATCATCTCGAAGACAGTTGCAATTCCGATCGTTCGAAGACAGGGTTTAGTTCTTTCAATTATCACAGAAGTCGTACTTGAGGCTCCTGTGAGAACGTCGCCACCCTGGAACAGATTCGTTGGAGTGAGATCTCTAGACAGTTGACCATGACAAGGTAGTCATTAGCATGGTAGCGTTGCCGTCCCTCACGAAGAGGGACGCCGTAAATCTCGGTGGCCTCGGGCATCTGGCGCCAATTGATGTCAAGAATGGGTACTTGGCCGTATGTCCTTCCGTCCCTTCCCAGGCGGTATAGATCATGACCAGCCGAAAGTCGACCGACTTCTACCCAGGGCTTTTCCTTCATGGCGACCTCTGCATCGAGAGCTCGGAGGCCAGTAGTCGTGCCAAAGACATGACTGGATGTGAAGAACGGAGCTTCCTTATATATGCGGAATCAGTACCGTATCATCAGTGGCTCAGCGTAAATAAGGCAGACTCACTGAACCTGTACATGATAGGGGAGTCTCCAGAATCCACTAATTGAGTAAGTAAGTAAGTCGAGTGCATACTGACATGCAAATTGCATTCTTGGTCTTAAGAAGCGTATCAGTACACTGTCCTCAGCCATAACCTCAAATATAAATGGAGCATTGCCATATGAATTTCTAGAAAAAATTATGTTGAATAAAATAGGCTACCTCGCCTTTCGATACCGGCAAAAATAGCAATATCTAGTTGACAACTTCTCTCTCTACCCCCCCGTTTGTTTGTCATTATCGCCTTCTCCTTCTTATTACATGATCCTTCCTTGCCCAGCATGCATCCACGGCGGAAGTGACAATTTCCCAATCTGAGGTCGCAACGCGCCCTATGAAAAGAACTTTGATGACATGCGTAACGGTCATGAGTTTTGCATAGCATACTCGAGACGTTTCTCGTATTCTCTCGTCGTCCTCGTATATATGAACACGAATAGGAGGAATTCCCGGGGTAGGCTCCCCCTGTAAAAGCAGCGGTAGATTACTTGACTCATATGCGATGCCATGACTTTGAGGATCAACTCCGTTCTTTTTTAGTCCTTTTGCACCATATGTTGTGATTGGCCTGCCTCGTTAGCTCCTGCTTTTCCCTCTCAATGGTTTGACTAACACGCATGTGCAATGACCCCTATCATTGGCGACAACAATGAAGCGACGAAAGCTGACAAGTATAGATGCGCCATACTGATCACGATATAGTATTCCCTCGCCGGTATACGGGATTCCAGGAGCAGGCTCAGGCCAGAGAGTTTTGAACACCTATAGAATGGACATCAGGGATGAAACACATGCCGATACATCAGTACATACCTCTCCAGGCTGGAACATTCTCGAAGGAGCGGTTTGGTAGCCTGACGATATTTTAGCTTTTGAAGCTCGGTAATGACGCTTCCGTGCTTACGAGGATCCAGTGTCTCATCGTACCCCTGAGCCTCGTATGGCTCATCATGTTCCTGAGCCTCGTATGTCTCATCATACCCTAAAACCTCTAGCGTCTCATCATCCTCCAGAGACTCTGTCATCCCATGAGTCACCTCTAGTGGCTGTTCAATGGACTCGGTCATATATTGGGTATCCCTTGAATCCGATAACATTTGAACTCCGGTCGGCGCTTTGTGATGCGTAAGCTGTTATGTACAGTATCATCATCTCAAATGACTTACAAAGCGTTGTTAAAATGCTTTGATATTCTCCGATTTTGCTGAGGCCGGTGGTTAAGGAAATGGAGCTGAAATTGGTTAGCAGTAGCTTAATCAACGAAGATACGGGATTTAGCTTACCCTTCAAACACCTGGAGCATTCCCTCGAGAATATCATGTACGATCCCTAGTCCTCCCATTGCTTCAGTTACCACCGCGATCTGTTTCTCTTGGTCTTCCACGTTGCCCTCATGAATCTTATCAAGCTGTCTCCTAGTTGTATCAAGAAATCTCCGCATGTCCTTCAGTATCTCTGTCAATCGATCTCCGTCTTGTGCGGTCACATGAACTCTCAAGTTACATTCGACAAGCTGCTTTGTCATTAATAGACATCTTCCAGCATCATTGGAGGCTAGTTCGAATGCAAACATATCGTGGCCACCCAGAGTTGGGCTAATACCTATGAGATCGGACTTCATTGCTATGAAGAACATTGCATAATATTGCAACATTGTAAGTAGCTCATTTAGCTCGGGTGGATAAGATGGATTGTTAGAGGCCTTCCACTGAGTGCCTGATGGGTCTTCTGCTTCTTCTTCTTCGTCTTCTTCCTCTTCCTCAACTTCTTCAAACTGTTCCGATGTCGAGGAATTGTCAGAGTCAATGTTGAACAACTTGGAGAACTGACTTTCATCCACGTTCTTTTCATCATTGGATATAGTTCTTGGCAGAGGAAATAGTGCAATTCGCTCAAGATGGTTCGCTAAATGGTTGGTCAGGCCCTTGGGGAACGGCTGCTCGTCGAAACATATGGGGCAAGTATCACGATCATCAACACGGCCCAATTTAGAAACGTTAGTCAAGTCCTCGAGCTGCTCACCGGAGAGAACTCTGTCATGCTCTCGCAACAGATGGCGTTTAAAATCAGCACCTGTCACATACAAGGTATCGGGGTGATCGCGGCATCGCCAACTGGGTTGATGCATAGCTTCTTCGTGATCCACCCACGCTTTTCTTGACTGGTAGAGATCGTTGGCCGAGTTGCATGTTTCGTACGTGCATACGTAAGGTCTCAAGTCATGGAGGACATGTGATTTCCAGGTCTTCCCTCTCCCTTCCTTTGGGGGGCAAACCACCCAACAGTAGGGGCAGGTAAACGAGTCTCCATTAAGTGCATCCTCAGGGGGTTTGGGAACCTCAATTCCTTTTCCGTCAGCATCGAGGGCAGTCGAGGCCATTGAAAGTATGGTTTGCCTCTCTGTTCTATCGGCTAGGGCGGGGTCATACGGTGTCGCATTAGTCCCCGAGAGGCGACTCTGCTCCTCCGCTGGTGGAAGGTCAAGGAGTCCAAGCCGTTGCGGTTGTAAACGTTCCAAGTCCTCTGGAGCCTCTGAGGCTGAGGGCCTTTCTCTAATAGGTATCTGATGCACAGGTAGGGCTTGAACGCCAAGCTTTCTAGCATGCCTTTCCCAATCTCGAAATTGCTTCCGACGCAAGACATTAGATGTTACGAGTCTTTCAAGAAGAACATCGAGAGATTCAACGGCTTCAGACCTTTCTTGACGCATAGCTGAGAAAAGCTCTATCAGATGCCTTGAGTCAAAATCATAATGCACATCGAAGAGATCGACTCCCGTCTCATTGTCGACAGCTTGGATCAAGTTAGCCCTGGTAGAACTGGGGCGTAGATTAGAGTTGCGAATTTTGTAGGATAGTCGGTATAGGTTGTTAAGTATGTCAGTAATACTTGCAACCCTCATAGATAACTCTGTTGATGGAAAGTACTCGTTGCTTGTGTCATCGTCGGATTCTTCGCTGATATCTGACGGGATAGACTCCTCATCATACGGAGGCCTTTCCCCTGATACGACAGCGGTAGCTACTCTGTAATTAGCTTCTCGTCTCTTCAAATCTTGGTCGTCAAGGCTTACACTCGTTCAATGCTACGCCAAGCTGTTGGAGAAGTTGCGAGATATTTTTGTGCATGAGAACCGACTCTCTCAACCTGAAGAATAGCCCGTCTGCAAGGCACCAAGATTTCCACACCAAATTCTGAATTTTCCAAGTTGTATCTCGATTGTGGAGGGAGGCATGTGCTGTAAAAATCGAGGTGCAGTCCCTCTGAGACTTGACAATAGATCCTGGAAGCCCCCGATACATAATTGACATAGGCTAAGGACTGTGCTCATGGCGGTGATTAGGTTGCCCTATTAGTGCCGTCTATTCGCACGCACTGCTTTGTTGACCAGCTGATGGAAACGCCAAGTTCAGAAAGGAAATAGTGGCGTTGTGAGCTAGAGCTGTTATTTGTAGTCAGGACTTATGGCTGAGGGCTTAAAATAGCGTAGAGAACTCAAGAAATGGTGACAGGCTCAAGACACAACTCAACTTTTCGATATTGCATAATTCTTTACCCCGCTTTGAACAACCTCTGCTTAAAAAACCTCGATCTGCGTAAGCGACACCAATTCTCATCTTGGATGCTCAGCTGGCGCTGCAACGTCGGTCATGATTGGTAGCCTCGTTCTCAATATGCAGGCTGGCA
The DNA here is from genome assembly GCA_013396035.1 of Fusarium pseudocircinatum. Lineage (NCBI taxonomy): Eukaryota > Fungi > Ascomycota > Sordariomycetes > Hypocreales > Nectriaceae > Fusarium > Fusarium pseudocircinatum. Next base: position 63,047 of record JAAOAS010000280.1, read on the forward strand.
AAAAGGCCGCGAAATTGATCTGATTGTCCAAAGGCGGGGTATGATGACTCTCTCTCTTCTCACTTCGCCTGTATCTAACTGAAACTTGACAACATTTTCGGCAGCGAGCCTGATGTCTGGGTTTGAGATCGCAGGCATTGTTCTTGGGTCTATCCCTCTGCTTATCTCAGCGATAGAGCACTATAGCGACAGCCTCGATCGCGCAACTGCTTTCTTCAAATGGAAAGACGGATTGAACTCTACTTTGCGGGAATTCTGGTACCAGCACTCATCGTTCGAGCTGACTTTGAGGAACATCCTCAAAGATGTGGCTAGTCCATCCGAAATAGAGGAGATGATTGGAGATCCTCATCATGAACTCTGGAATTCAAGAGACCTGTCCAAGGCCTTGCAGGAGATGCTCAAATTTGCATACCGACCTTACATATCCACTATCAAGGATATGCATGGGTGTATGAAAACGTTGGCAAGTCATTTAGATATCGATCGTGATGCTGTGAGTAATTTTGACAAGAGCTAATCAGTGCGTGGGCTGACCGGAAACTTTATTGTAGGGAACTGCAGATGATCTTGAGGCCATAATGAAAGCGAGCAAGAGATTGCCGTCTTCTGGTGGCCTTATAAAGTTCGAGTTTAGGCGTGCCGTCAAGTTGACCATGAAGCGAAAGGAGGTCCGCATACTCCTTGAGGATATGAAAGCATGCAACAACCGCCTGGATGAGTTCATCAACAAGTCGGAGGCTCCAAGTAACAACAGTATGGCTGGAACTACTGCTGGAAATTTGGGATTGAGCTCCTCATTACAGCAGATACAAAACTACGCAACCATGCTGCATCAAACTCTAGGAAGAGCCTGGTCCTGTTCAGCCCATGCTTCCCACGAAATTCGCCTACTCTTGGAAGATAGGGTTGTACGCCAAAGTGAGCCGAGATCGCTCAAGAAGGTGAAGCGGTCAAGCAACCCGCCGAGTTTCACGATAACCCATAAATCGCCAATTAGCTCTGCACTTTGGAAGTCAGCCAAAATCGAGATTATTGATACGGGTAAAGAGGTAGTTGAAGAAAAGAGGGCAGTCCGATTCAAAGAGACGCATCCCAAGACATTCATTAAAGACCAGCAGAGCATGAACATCCGAAGCGTCCATGGTTTAACAGTAGTTGGAGACCTTTGCACCGTCTTTCGTTGTTACAGTGGGTTTGGTTTTGGACTTGACGACCAGGGTGTGCTTTACGAGACCTACCAAGATGAAACTAAACCGGTCTGCTGCGCGGAGAATCTGATTAGTCTTCAGGAGCTCTTATTGACACATTCTGACATGAAGTGCTTCACCCCTTTGACAGAGGAGCAACGGTATCGACTGTCGATTATCCTGACTTCGTCATTTCTCCAACTCCATTCAACACCATGGCTCAACAAACATTGGAACCAACACAATGTCTTCTTTTCGTCAACCCCGATTGATGACCAGCTTGTGATTGACCTTGGACATCCTTTCATCGCTGAGAGTTACGGGGGTTCTCCATATCCAACCACCACCTCAATCGAAGCTAAAGGGCTGGCAGATGATAGCGCAAATCTGCTTATGCTGGCGAAGATCCTTCTTCAGATCAAGTTCCATGGTCGGACGAGTTCCACACAAAATAAAGAAAGTCTAGCAAACTCGACAGCTTTCGACCGAGTCCGGGAATCTCAACTCCTTAATCAGTGGATATTCCAGGAGAGGGAGAACTTATCTTTTGCGCATTATAACGCCATACAGTTCTGCATAGCGTCTTCAAATAACATCGACGCTGATCTTTGGGATCTGAAATATCGGCAAGTAGTTCTGGACCGAGTGGTTGTGCCTTTGGTCAACGAACTAAGTCACTGGCAAGGGGCTACGTAATTTAGCACTGTGAAGGCCTTGTTATTTACATTAGTAAGGAATATAGAAATAGTATTACTAAGATGTTAAATATCCTTCATGAACTTTTCCCATCCATCGACATCACAGGAATACACCTCTTTGAGCTGTATATAAACAGCCTCCACCTGATCCAGTGGCTTCTTATGGGCATTCTCCCTTAAAACCGCCATGATGCCCACAAACAATGACCCGCGTGGCAGTAACCTTACTACCAGGCCCGCCGCAGCAATAGACGCATCTAGATCTGCTAATTTGGCTTTATATCTCTCCTCCATCTTTTCCGTCTCCAAGATCAACGGCCCCAGTGCAGTCATCCTTTCCCTGACGACATTTAGGCGCTTTTGGAGCATCTCGCCCCTTTGGCAGAGAACTTCCTCAATCACCACGTTACCACTATTGACATGGCCGTGTAGTGAGCTCGTCAAGTCACTCAACATGGTCGTGGCTTCCTCGGCATACGGCCAGTCTATCCTGGTCTCACTGGGCGGATGCCACTTTTTAACAGACACCAGTTGTTGTCTTGTAGTCTCGAGGTGTCGCTCGATGGTCTCGATCGTCTTCTGGAGACCTATAAGAGTCTCGGTCTGCTTCTTCCGAACTCTACCTAGCTCCTTTATCGCCGCCATGGCGGTCTTGTGCATCGCCGTGCTGACCCTTTGCTTCTCTTCGAATATCTTAGACTCATCTTGGGTTCCGAACAAACTCTTGCAGCCACTTTGGACTTCAGGTAGGTTCAAGATAAACTTTCTAGGCAAGTCAATCTTGAGACCTATCCCATAGGCGTAGCTTATGATGCCTACACTAGCGAGGTACTGCGAAGACTTCTTGAGAATTTCCATCGGGACGTAACTCAGCGATAAACAGCTATATCGAAATTGGAATTCCTTAATTCTTTGTCGAAGACTTTTTACTTTCTCATCAGCCTCGAAAACGCTGACTTGAAGGGCCTCAGCGCGGTTGATTGTGGCAGTGTAGTCTTTCAAGACTTCATTCTCCTCCTCTCGAAGGACCTTTAGTTCATCGGCCTTTGCCTCCTTGATCCACCCCATCAACTTGATCTTTCCCCAGATTGCAGTTCCACTGCCCCAGCTGATCAAGTCAGTAGAGCAGTAGTCTTTGCCAAAAGTATTTAGAGACGTAGGCTCCCCAACCCAGTGACATCCACCGTCTGCTGTGCTCTTCTCCAGTTCGAAATGGCGGATCGGGGATGAGGCGTGCACAAAAAATGATAACCGGCTCCGGTTGAAGAAGTGACTTCTTTCATACTTTTCCTGAAAACCAACTTGTACGAGATTAGTCTTATCTAGCTCTTCAGCTTGTTCATAGACTTTTTTCCAGCTCGCTTTCTCGGTGCTCGCCCTTTTATCAACGTCACGCTTGGTTGAAGTCCACTGGCTCTTTTGCGCCTCCAGAGTGTCGATCTCACTCAACCACTCCGCCTCTTGCATCTTGAGAGTCGATTTCAAGATCTCGTCCATGAGCCTCTGCGTATCTGACTTTGGATAATTGAGATGCGTAACGAGCTGTGCCGGGTGTCTTGATATGCTACGCAATAGCCCCGACAGTCCCCAGTTCGAAAAGTGGACGCTGATCTCATCACCATTGTCTGGAAGGTTTTCTATAAAGTGATGAGACGAGTTGTAGGTCAAACCAAATGTCTCATTCACTGCAGCTAGGCGGTTTCGTGTTTTCTGTAAAAAGCGCTTGTCGATGTCGACCTTTGTATGGGCAAAGTGGAACGAAGCTGCAAGCTTTGACAGCGTAAAGATGTCGAGGTACTCTCTGAATTGACTTTGTATAGATTGACCCAGGTTGTTTCCAATGTCAAGAACGAAGCAGACGGTGTGTATCCTGCCCAAGACTGATATAGCACGTAGAATGGAGAATTTGTGTCTCTCGTCGATGATGCGGACTTGCGGACTGCCACCAACATTGACAGCTCTTTCGGCCTCTTTCAAGTTTCCCGAGTCATCCAGTCCAGGCGTGTCTAAAATCCTCAGGTGTATATGATCTGAAGTAGCTTCGGCTGACGGAACGAAGTCGTACATGTCTTCAAGGTCATCTTTGTCAAAGTCGACGTTACGCTCATTTCCATCCTCATCCATGAGTACATGCCGTTGCAGGTTTATACAGACAGCGAATTGTTTCGTTTGTTTGGTGGTTGAATCGTTTCCAAAGCCACCGATTTTCACGTTGTCGGCCTCCTTCTTAAAACCGCCGTAGTCGAGGATGGAGCGGATGAGGGAGCTTTTGCCATGTTGAGTGCGTCCGACTAGTACCACAATCTTTTCTTCCTGGCCACATTGGCAAGCAGCTGGGTTCTGCCCCAATTCCACGATTTGAGCCATCTGAATGCCTTGGTGTACTATAACTTTGTTGTAAATACAGAAAAGGACATTAGTATGATGAGTGATTAACAGGGCTATCGCTAAAGAATGGGCTGGATGTTAGTTATTGATCAGAATCCAATTTATCTAGTGGCGCCATTTCTGAAGACAATCCAGTTGACGCATTTGGGTGGAGGTGACAAACTCTGCAAGTAATTTCTCTGCAGGGTGGTATTGGTGGCGTCCACTACATCTGCCGCTATCGAGGTGATAATGCATCACCCGAGATAATTTCGATAGTCCACGAAGCTGAAAAATAAGAATTTAGGCCGAGACGACGCTGATCATTACCTCTCAGGTGTAAGATAACACTGTCGAGACCTCAGACACATCTATTTCGAGCGAACTGTGCGAGACACATGTCTGAGCCCGTCTTTGGCCGCCATCACCAGGGATTCATTTCTCGGGCTAGACCTTTTCATGTCCCTGTAGTGGCGCCCAGCTGAACCACCATTTCACCATGACTAGAGCAAGGTTAATCCTGGCCTCGAACGGCCGGGAAGAGAGCGAGGCAGATTGACTCACTGAAGAGAGACAATGTAGCATTAGCATAGCTGTACACTGTAAAGACCGTCCATAACAACAGCCTTTGATTTAAAACACTTCCTGTGACTGGGTGTCACCAGCAGTCCTTCACTTGTTCGGCCTCATCACTTGTTGGCAATATGACTGTCGTGTCAGATCCAATCACGGTCCTGATTATCGGGCCATCGCAGAACGGCAAAACCACCTTCATCAATCGCCTTAAGAAGCTAGCCACAAATGAGGTGCCCTTTGGCAAAGAGGGTGATGGCGACTTCAAGTGCACAACCAAGTGCCTATTTGACGATCTAGATATCCCCCTCACTGACTTTTTCCTCCGCGATAAGATCACGGGCAAAGCGTACGATGTGCCCGATATTACAGACGAGGAGAAGATTCTCAAGGATGCCTGGTGGCGGAAGCAGACGGCAAATAAGTACGCTATCGAGCCATGCAGACCCGATGCTCCAACCATCAGGGTCAGATTGATCGATACACCAGGTCTCGACGACAGCGACGGCAAGGACTTTGAGAACATGAGCGATGTGCTTGAGACGCTGAATGAGCTGGCCAAGTCGCCGCAGGAATGGGAGCGCAAGATTCACGCCGTCGTGCTCGTGTACAACGCCCAGTCATCTTTCTCGTACTCGTTCCAGAGCGTCATCAAAGACTACCATCGCTGTATGCCCAATCTCTTTGGTGGCCTTTCTGTCATCAACACCAACTTTAGCATCGCCGCCCTCGCTGCCAGGCGCCAGCATCTGCTCCGTGACAAGCTGCTTGGCTCGGGCGAGAGCGCAAGAGCAAAGGTCCTACGTGCGCGTGGTGAAGACTTCAACAAGATCATTGGCGACGGCCTCTCCCCCACTCACTTCTTCATCGATAACAAGCCCAAGGATCGCTTGGCCTATGACGAACTTCTGTCGCGAAACGCCATATTCGATATCCTCAGCTTTTGGGCTACAGCCAAGCCGATGCCCATCAGCCAGATGCGCCTCTTCAAGACGCCTGCCATGCAAGCCATCGATAAGCGAATTCAGATATACCTTCAAGATGCATCCGATGCGTGGAAGGCCCAACTCAAGATTGCACGGCGCAGCGTTAGTGACCGCGACGCCTACCGCAGCACGTTGATTCAACGCAGAGAAGAACTGGAGAACCATATCGCACGGCTGCAGGGCGATATGGAGCTCTACGATAACGATACCGAATTCGCTATAAGAACATACACGACGCAGGATGACCCGGGCGTATTCGAGCTGTTCGGACGGTGGGTGATCCGCAGTCGAGTCCGTAATACGATGCATATCAAGGAAGACGAATACCCTCAATTCGAAGTGCGCGCCGATAGCTCATCTCGGGCGACGTGGGTATCTAGAACCTATAATCCCAGCACGCGGACTTGGATCGGCGAGTACGAGGGCGAGCCAGGCAAGGTACCGAATCTGGTGGCTCGCAGCTCCACGACGAACCGCATCAAGTATCGTCAACGCATCATGGAGCTTAGGACGCAGCTGCGGCGAGAACAGGCATCTCTAGCAGAGAACCAGTCGCACTGGGACCAACGTTTTGGCAATGCAGACAGCGCATCTTCAGAAGTCTCGGAGCTGGACAAGCTGGTTAAGCGGATTGAGGCGGTGAATGATCTGTCTGCGATGCTAGAACAATCTACGCCGCCGGTGGATAAGGCGTATACTGAAGCTTCAAGAAAGCGTTATAGCAAGATCCCCCGGGATATTGGGCACCAGGATCTGTACGATCTGGTGAGCGAGACCAAATCTGATCTTCTCAAGCCTTTGCAGAGGTTGTTTCTATAGTTTACACATAGTCTATCTGCTGCTGAAGGATGATTAATTTTTGTCGCTTTTTTTTACTCCATTGACTAAGTTCTCTGAAATAACACATTTAGCTCATAGCCATTATATCACACTGCCTGATCAATGACTACATCATCAAAGTAACATGATAAGAACTCACACGCTGGAAATTTAGCATCAGAACAAGCGAGTTTCGCATCAATTGGCAACGAGTCAAACAAGATCTAACTAGAGTATCCAAAGAAACTCATGCTCAGTGACCAACGAGCAGCTCCGACGTCTTGGGATCGTAAACCTCGACAAAGTCGGCAATGTCCGAATTGGACGGCTTGTGATGGCTGACATAAAACTGTCGAAGCAATGGCCATAAAGCCGCCTCGAAAGTATCCTTCTTGATCCTTTCAATCGTAGCTGTGCATCTATCATGATGCTCAGCGAGCATTTCCGCCTCGGCATCCTTGCCATCAATAGGATCTGAGCCCTGCAGCGACGCCTCATGGAACGCAATGGTTTCTTTTCCGTGAGATAGTCGCGCTTTCAGTGTCTCAATCTCACCATGGTGCTTTCGCTGCATTGTCGTGTAAAAGGTCGCTGACCCTTCCATGCTACGAAAGATGCCTGACTTGAGCGTCGCTCGCCATGTTGTACCACGGCGGTCCTCGTCCAGCCACTTGCATCCACTGCCCGTAGACTTTTGCACCTTGGTAATACCACAATCGCTATCGAAGCTCACGTCACGCTTATCTAGCCATAGCATGCCCTCCCAGAGAAGCTCCTTCATGCCATAGTCTTCGGCTACGGTCTTTGTGCCCAGTACAACCTCGGCGTCCCGGTCGAGCTCATTGAGCCTTTCACGGCATTCGCTCTGCTGTGCTTGGAGCCGTGCGATCTCGCGACGCGTCCGCAGGATGGCGCTCTTGGACTTGTCTGCCGCAGCGATCGCATCATCTAGTCTCTTTTGTAGGCGTGATTGCAGCCGCTGTAGAGCCAGAAGCATATGAGCATCAACGTTGACCATGTTGGGTGCCTTGAGCAACTTAAGGTTTGACGTGTCAAGGCGCAGCTGCGTCGACAAAAGCTTGAGCAGTTTGTAGCAGCCATTGAGTGATTCCGAAACAGCAAAAGGGTTGGAGACGTCCGGGTCGTTATCCATGAAGAAATGCGCGAGGCTCATCTTGCCCTTGGTAGCTTTCTGGAAAGACTCGCGGCGCTGTTTGGCCAAGTCGATCTTTTCTGAAAGGGCTCGATCAACGCGATCAACGGTATAACCAGTATGAACAACGATTAAGCCATTGCTGATCATGGGCATGCAGCGCTGTATGTATTCATAAAAGCGCGTGAATGATGATCCGAAAGGCTTGTTCATTGATCGTACATAAATCACCGCATTGAGATGGGGCAGCTCGCTGACTCTAGAAATGATCTCTGCCATGATTTCCATGTCATTGCCGTCCGAGTCATCCAGACCGGGCGTGTCAATTAGTTCGAATTTGAAGACTTTACCATGCTCATCTGACTTGTTGGCCACCACGATAGCATCTTCATCGGTGAAGTCGACGAGGTCTGAATAGCTTGTCTTCTTGAGTGGCTGGCCAGAGTACGGATCTTCCAGATAGAAACTGCAAAGTTGGGTAGATAATGGATACCTTCCGAATTCTTTGGTGCATGAAAGATTTCCTACGCGCTCTAGTCAACGATACGCTCTACCCAGTCACGGACGAATATACACTGACCATGGCCGATCTCAACATCGGGATTCTTATTGCCTGTGTACACACCAAGTTGGCGAATGAGGGTACTCTTGCCATTGACAGTTTCGCCCAAAATCAGGATATTGGAAGGCAATTCAACCGCCAGGAGCTTCTCATTCGCGGATTTCTGATCATCTGCCGTCGGGACAGGGCCTGACTTGTCCGACAAGCTGAAGGCTTGGGTAGTGGAGCTTCCCATCGTCGATAGAACTCTCATAAATGAACAATAATGTTCCTGCAGTAGAAAGCCCAAACAAGATCAGGGAGAGTACTCTTATCCTACCTTGCACATGTAAGTTCTTCAGGCCATTATGTATTTATCTCACGGAAGTGTACGTAGAGCCCAACAACCCATCACGGGTATCTTGTCCCAATGGTGTAGTCCTAGACCAATATGCATAAATCGGCCTTGGCTGACTTGTGGCTTTGAACTATTGAGAATATTATGCAGCTTGAGCACAAGACTGGTCTGGATGCGCAGCGGCTTGGAGCTTAAATCAGCAGACAGAATTTAGTTCCCAAAAAGAGGGGATTCTCAGAAGACAAAACGCCCGTGCATGAAAGTGTGGTACAAGTTGCGGAAGTACTGTTTAACACTGACAGGGATTCGACATGGCGTGATTTTGGACCAGGCGGCCACAAAACTATTGAACGCCTTGTAACAGGGTACAATTTTGGGAATCTGTCAATATGCACGATAAGTATCAGACTTATTCTTCCATATTTCTCTCACTCTAGTCAACTTTCTTGACATTTCCTTGAGCACTACGCTCATCTTTTTATTCAGCTTGTCAACGATGGCAGACATAAATACAGTTACCGACAGCACAAGAATCCAGCGGCTGTTTCCGCATCTCTACAAGAAGCTCATTCCCGACGCACTGAAAGAGATGTGCAATAGCCTATATCGGGCACTCGGAGCACTGGAAGAATCAATCCAGCAGGAGATTGTAGACGTCACGAATGGAAAGCATTTGGACGACACTGAGGACCTTCAGAGCGAAAATTTAAATGCAAAAGGTAATTCGAAAACCCAGAAAAAGAAAAAGAAAGGGACAAAGGGACACAATGGACTTCAAGCAAAAGAAATATCCATAGCCCAAAACGTCAAACTACAGAGAGATAAGGGGCTGCAGAAGCTTGATAACTCACTGCAGGTTTGCCATGAGGACGGTACTTTGCTTCGAAATCTCAACGCTGAGCTTTCTCCAGCATCGAACTTGCCTACTCTGCCAGATGCCACGATACATGCTCTACTCTCACCGAGCGTTTTTGGCTTTGCTGAAAGTATACCTCTCGAATCCGCCTCAAATATAATCCCTCCAGAGTTTATACCAGATATAAACCACATGATCCAAGTCACAGAAACGTGGACCCAGGCCAATGAGTCAGCGTTGACATTTCTTGAAGAATGCAAGAAAGAAACACTGAATCACATTACCGAATCAAATGAAACAATCGGCTCCGTCGACAAGGGTATTCGCGCCATATGCGACGAGGCAACAGGAAGTATGCATGTTGTTGTTTCAGCTGCGTCACTGAGGTCAACGGAAAGTCGCCTGTTTAACGAGTCGGTAAAGGCTGAGATAATGGATCTTAACAAGGCATGGGCGAGAGAATTGAGTGGGTTGAAGTCAGAAGTTAGTGACCTGGACGATATGCTTGCGGTTCCACATTCAACTACGAAGGCTTTGGAACAAGACAGAAAAATGGTGGAGAATTACTTTGTGGCCTCTGTCATGACGCAGGACGTGCTAGAGAGCGATGAGAAACCGATAGGTGTTCTAGCAGCTATCATGGTTAGGGAAAATGCGTTAAAGGCCCTAGAGGACATATATCAGGGTCAATTACTCAAAGGGTCTAAAGAATGTGTGTAGAAGATAATAATAGAGATAGGAGGAATTAGATTGGACTCTCGATTGTCGATTATCGATTGTAAGAAGTTACTTTACAATGCATCATTCGAGTCTGTCTAATTTCTTTCAGCGGCATTTGAAACTGCTGCTTGAAGATATGACATATAGAAGCAGGTCGGACGGTTTGTTGAGCGGACGTCAGCTAATCCAATAGAGATCAGATCCTGAACCAATGGACAAAGTCTGTCCTTCAAAAGTCGTCCGTGACAGACCGGCGACTTCGACATAACTACCATCGCCTCAATGTTGGCTGGAAACAGTCCGTCGAGACGGACGATGTTGGAAAAATGGATTCACTTGTTGAAGAATGTGAGGAGTATCCTTGTGATGGTACAAATATGTTCTATTACTACAAAGCGTACAGAACAGCCCCTGAACACCTTCACGCAGTAGCAAGGCGGCTCTTGGCATCCTTGTTCTACTTCGTCGGACCTCTCGAGAGGACCATGAAGAGAGGCAGATGTGTTGGGAAGATATTTTGCAGAGTAGAGGCAGGTTCTGCATCGGCAATGGAACTGTTACAAGACAATAAGCTATTCCGTTCTTCTCTTTTCTCACACTGTTATTTCACTATAGTCTCTAGGGCATTGCAGATTCCGGAAGATGGTGCCAAGCCAGTATATCCTCGCATCCTCCATCATCGGGATAGTCCACTCTAGGATCCAAGGGATCTCTCAGCCCTTATGGTTCTTAAGGTGGAAGAGGAACTTGTAGGCGATGGATCGAGGCGAATCTGCCTCACTGGAGGGATGAATGGGAGCCCATCTCTGGATTCCAGTCCTAGAGGCGCACAAATGTTTGAAGTCTCTAATTCAAGGCGACTGAAGGGGAACTGGTGATCTTCATCAAGGCAGTAATCTGTTAAGGTTTGTTACGTGCTATATACGAATATATACATAGAAGAATAAAACTGTGCCTCCACTGATCAGCTGACTAATGGAAACTAAGGCTGGTGAACACCAATTTTATCTTTTCTTAAGCCACAGATACGGTAGTGGCCTTGGTGGTGGTAGCCTTAGTAGTCTGGCTCATCCAAATCGCAGAAGCAGTCCATGTCATACCAAATGTAGCTCGTCTCTTGATCATCTGTGCTCTCAATGTCGCCGCCATATATATAGCAAGATTGACCCGGGGTGAAGGCAAAGTAAGTACATCCACTGGTATGGTGACAAGCCGTACGGCAGGACTCCATCGTTTTGACACCGGATGGACTGCCCAGAAATTCCATGGAGGTGCCGCTCCAGTAGCCATCTTTGTTGCAGACCTTGTCGGATGGAGGGGGACTCTTTACATTGTCAACGCAGGACTCGCCTGGTGCAGTGGTAGTGGTTGTAGCAGGAGCGGTCTCTGTGGTTGATGTAGGTTCGACGGATGAAGTTGTCAGTTTGGTAGCCGCTCCACTTGTCGTGGTTGAAGACTTATCGCAGAAGCAGTCGTCCATACTCCACCAATAATATTCCGATTCACCCTCAATGACACCATCAAGAGTGCCTGAATATAACCAGCATACGCTACCAGGTTTCAGATTAAATGCGGTACAGCCATTTGCATTTCGACAAGCCTCTCTGCACGACGACACTGTTGTGGCGTCATATCGATTGTACATGAGACTCAAATCGCTGTTCTGATTGGCGTTGCCTGCTTTATTACAGGGCTTACCGGCTGGAAGTGGTTGCTTTTCATTGTTGACGCAGGAATAGCTTGCCGCAGTGGTAGTGGTTGTAGCAGGAGCAGTCTCGGTGGTCGAAGTGAGTTCGACAGATGAAGTTGTAAGTTCGCTAACTGTAGCTTCGGTAGCCGTCGTCCCGGTAGCCAAGCCACTTGTGGTGCTTGAAGACTCGTCACAAAAGCAATCCATGTCATACCACGACCAAGCCGATTCACCACCACTGGTACCCGTGAATGATCCAGCCCACAGGGCGCACCACAAACCAGGCTGCAGGGAAATTGCAATACAACCGGGTCTGTCCAGACAAGACTTATAGCAAGCGGCCAGCGTCAACGTATTCACGTTGCCCATTGTTTGCAAATCGCCTTGGCCGCCGCCCTGGGCGTTACAGCCCTTGCCAACCGGAGCAGGATCCTTAAGGCAAACATATTCGCCCAGACTGGTGGTAGTAGAAGCAGCTTCGGTGGTGGTAGTGATTGGCTCTCCAGACGTGGCGATGCTGGTGATGGAGGTGACATCGGTGGATGCAGTGCCGCTCGTGGTTGTTACTGACGAAGGCTTGCATGGGCCAGCCTGGACACCAACTGCAAGACCAACAAAGGCAGCGAGAACATTTTGGGCGATCATGCTGAAAGAGTGGCAGGCTCGGAAAGGAGCCGATAAAACGAGTGACAGGAAAAATATGACGTTTGAAGTGCCTTTGGCAGTCCCGCGTTTTGTTACATACTCTCCTTTTTGAAGCGTCTTTCAGAAGGCAGCTGAAGCAAATTTCCACTACAATTGGCCATAGCCACACTACATACACGCTAATGTAGGGGTCACGGTTGGAGGACGAATCAGACCGGAGGAGTTTGTATAGGGCTATTGAGCTATTCAGGGTCCAGACCCCAATAGTTAAGCATAATGGAGAGTCTTCTTAGTTTTAGACGCGCTAGTTCCAATAGCTTGGCAATATCGCATGTTACTGCTCCTCTAGCTTCCAGTCAGCTCCTAATTCCATGTGAACATCTCTATTTTCGCTAATTTTCAAGTCAATATTGATCAAAGTTGGCTTTTTCGAAACGGTTGTATGCAAACTACTTCTGTCGTTATCCTCAGTGGCTCTTGTAACTACGTAGTCGATTGCCCGCCAAACGTTCAACATCACGCTCACTGACTCTTGTTATCTCCAACAATCCTACCTCCATCGACGACAACAATCGACCCAGTAGCAAAAGTACACTTCATCAAATAAACATAAGCCTCTGCCAACTCCTCCGCAGTCCCAAGCCTACCCACAACAGAGTCCTTCTCCATAGCCGGAAAGATAACATCCCTAACATCTTGTGGAAACCCATCAAACAAAGCGGTATGCACAAAACCCGGCGTGACACAATTAACGCGAACCGGCTTTAGATCGACACACAAAGCACGAGTCATCGGCTCAATTCCACCAGCTGCTGCTTTAAGAACAGACCAACCCGCTCCAGCAGGACGAGAGTCGGTAGTTGTACCAGTGATGGTGAACGAGCTGTTGTTCGATTGGTTGATGTAACTCGAGAGATGCTTCGCGACAAAAAGAGCGCCCATGACACGGACCATGCCGATTTTAGAGATGACATCAACAGTCGCTGAATCGAGACTTGGTGACGGATTGAAGTCACCTGCCGTGAAGACGACATGGTCGAGCTTTCCGTCCTGGGAAGCAGACTCAAGTAACTCTTTGACGTTTGCCTCGATTGTTTCCGGTTCGGCGAGGTTGCAGACTTTGCCAGGGATCTTTCTCATTGGGAGTTGAGTGTTTTGTAGGTGACCTTTGAGACGCTCAATAGCAGAATCGATTTTGAATTGGTTGGAACTGCTGATAACGACATTTGCGCCGTGTTCGAGGGCTGCTTCGGCAACGGCGAAGCCAATGCCTGTTGAGCCACCGATCACCAGGACGCGCTGGCCATCAAGTTTGTTGGTGTACTTGGTAGACATATTGAAGAGGCTTGTGTGATCTGTTTCATTTGTTATTTTCTTACACATCGGCTCGCCTCTTTGGGTCTTTTATATCCATCCTTATGAGCTCAACTACATTAACGCTATCATGATCATCAAAAGTCCGCTTTTCCGAAGGATTCAACGCCTTGTCTAGCTATCAACCTTTTCACTCCGAGAAACGCGAAAATTTTTGTTTTTGAATACGTGAAATGCCAAATATTCAAGGTATTTACGATGTGAGGTTAAGCTCGACGCGAAATGATTCGTCGGGCCAAGTCCGCTGTTCGGCCTTCGGTCTCCGCAATCCCCCGAATCTTGAACCCCGACGCGTCGAGACGCGTTTCGATGCTAAACGACCAGCGATGGATGTTGTAAAACCAGGCATTTTCACAACGCCCTGGGAATTATCACGCTTCCAGTAGTACTCTGATATTTGTTGAAGAATTACCTTACGAACACAAAATCAATAGAGATGATACGGCACACTAAATCAATACCGTATTTGAGAACATGTATCTCGAATAAAGGAAAGTGGTCTGATTGATGGGCTAACCTTCGATTTTATCTCTCTGGCCATTCTTTGCATTTTGACGAAGTCTTGGATTTCTTGCTCTACGTATTGTTTGTCGTTTCTCTCTGTTGATTTAAGCTCCCAGCTATGAGTTCCCGCTCGAAGGAATAATTAATCAGCTTTAGGGTAACCATTTTTAGAGTTGGTAGACATATCCAGGCTTGTTATCACCAGCACGATGAGGTTTTTATCATTCCATGAATGATAATATATGGAGTACGTAATTTCTGATGTGTAGAATTGATTCATTATACTTAAGCATAATTAATTAATGCATCTAGCTGTCTGGTTACAAGCTGCATGCAAACGATTCCTCGTGAACAAAACTCATTGCCTCTCTAATTTTGATTAATAGTCCACCCGTCATAAAGTAAACCCGCTGAGATAATGGTGATGACAGTTTCGCCGTGGCTGTTATTGAGCAGTAAGCAAACGGTAGATCGCGATTACCAAACTGATTGTTTGCTGCTGCAGATCGCAGCTCAGCTGGTAAGCGGGATGGTTATGGGTCGGGTGACAAGCCAAACGACGATCACCATAATATTTCCTTCTTCCATGCATGTCTGACATGTACGACACTCCCCATCACATCGATCATCTACATGAAACGGACGCTAATCTAAACTCTATCGAATGTCAACTGTCACTTCCATCGCCTCATCTCGCCTAAGCTGCATGAGACTCTACATACGCCAGCTCAGGCTCATACTTGATCTCGACAGTCTCCCAGGGCTTCACAGTCTTGCCTTCTTGATAATCACCACCAGCAGGTCTCCACATCTGTCTAAACGTCATAGGACCTAATTCCTCTTTGACTTTATGCCATTCCTCACCAGGGTTCTCTTTCGTAGGCTGTATGGTGTTGACGTTGACCACTGTGAAGCCATGCTTCTCATAAACTGGCACGCCCTGCTCTGTCGCATCAAGCCAAAGCTCAACACCCATCTCGTCAGCCTGCTGCTTGCTCCAGTTCATAATGACATTCGCCACGCCTTGGCGACGATGGTCTGGATGTGTAAAGACGATATTGACGTCTAAATCGGGTTTAGTCTCATTCCTCGCGATCCTCTGAATAGGAAACTTACAGACTTGAGGTCTAGCCCCCATCCGCGCTCTAGGCGCATCGAATTGTTTCAGAGCTTGCGAGATAAACTCTCGCCTCTCCCCTTCCGGCTGCCAATAAGCGTAGGAATGATCCTCATCTGTATCGAACGGGTTCTCGGAACAAATCTTCCATAAACAACCGCCCACGATTTTGCCATCGTCGTTCACCACTTTTGCCCAGTAGCTTGTTGGGTCCTCATTGTGCCATTTGAGCTGAAGCGCTACTGACTCTTTGAGGGATTCTGCATGTGTTGGAGCGTTGAGGGGACAAAACATGCGAAAGAATGGCTGGAGGGGATTTTCGTAAGATGCCCATTGGCATGCGATGAGCTCTTCGAAATCAGTGGCAGTGTCAACCTCAATGAGTTTGAGGGTCATCTTGACGTTGTATTGGATATGTGACACGACGTTTGGGATGGTAGCACAGAAGGACAAATCAACTGAATTAAGTTGCATTCAGTGGCAGAGAGGCCTACCATGGCAAACAACCTACCCGAGCTAATCAGAGCATTAACCCAGTCAATTTATCCCCGGTGGAGCCGACAGCGGAAATAAGCAAACCCAATCAGCCCATCAAAGCCCGCAATCCAAATTCTGCCTCTCTACTCGTACCATCAGAAAACGAGCAGTCGGAAGCTCGATGCCTTTTTCGGTTGACAATAAAGCCACTCAGCGGAGGGCTTGCAGTACCGAGGCAGCCACAAAAACGGTTGGTCGAAAAGCTCAGACATCCATGTCCACGGCGATCTTTTCCCTCTTTAGCAGCAAGCCACGCCACTTGTAGCAAGTTCACCAGGGACATGCGGGCGGAAATCTCTGACGAGCAGTGCATAATTCCGTGAAGCGAATTCGAACCATTTTTCTTCCTTTCTCTTCTTCCGCCGGATGATCCGCCCGAAAAAAGTAGGTCTAAACAGAGTTTGGAAGGTCGTTTTGCTAATTGTAACCCGCGGATCGATCTCCGTTCGGATAACAAACCCATTGGGCTTAACGTGCGGGTCCAGATTCAGGGGGTGTTTAGAGCAGAAGCACGGACTGGTTCGGTGACGATAACGAGAGGAGGACTCCTCTTCACATGCAGATTTGCACTAACAGGGGGGTGTAGTCTACCTCTTAGTCTGCGGCTCTCACTTAGCCCTACCAATTGATGTAGAGAACCTCAGCCGTGTTGATAATTGTGCCACAATTGCACAGAATTTCAAATATTGCGATCTGCAATGATACGCAGATTTATGTACAGATAAACTTTCAACCGGTGAAATTTCACTGGAAGACCGGCTGTTTCGGATTGCTCGTTGTTGCTGAGCCGCTCAGCTGCATAATACTCCCCTCCGCGATATCAAGCATCATTGGCGCCCTTTCACATCACATCAATAGGACCTTGAAATTATAGCGCAGAATACATGGGGGCACTACCCATGTTGAAGATTTGCTTTTTCTTCTTCTGCAGACACTGGCCTCAGATGGTGGTCTGAGGAGAGGGGGGGAGATTCCTACGTAATTGTGATATAGCTTCATTCCTACCATTTATTGGTCCTCATGTCCCGTTTCACGAAAAAGGTTCCAAACTGCTTTTGGGTGTCAATAACCGTTATAATCACCGTTTCCGGGATATGCCCAACACCAGTCTTCTGCCGCGCCAGTACCTGTACCTGTGCCTGTGAGATTTGTCTTCACACCATGATTGTGAAGTACCGTAACTGTACCTTAGCTGAAGCTTCCCTTCTCTTAATCTACGCTCCACTGTCAGCTGTGTCTGTCTTAGCTTTATGTGATACCCTTTGTCTCTGAATTTCATCGTTGCTCAAATTTAATATCGATTTCGTGCATCTCTCTCTTTTTGTAATATTCTTTCCGCTCGTTTTTGCGCAGCAATTGCTGCATTCTCCCGCCCAATATGAGTTCGAACCAACGAATCATCACCGACAATAACAAGTCGCCGCTTATTCAGGTTTTATCGTTGATGTTTCTCGTCATTGCGATATTATCATGCTTTGTTAGAACTGGCACCAAGCTTTACATGATCAAGACAGTCAGGGTCGACGATATTCTCATCATTGTCGCAACTGTAAGACATCCATCTCACTTTATGCATTCTAACATGCTTATGTCTATGCGCACAGGTGCTTGCGGCTTGTCAGACTGCGATTGTTTTTAATGCGTGCGAGCATGGACTTGGACAACATTTCGAGGTTCTCAGCGCTGGCGATCGAGACACCTTCTTCAAGGTAACACCCGACAGACAACCCCGCGACAGCAAACAAACAAACAACTAAAACACCCTCGACAGAGCCAATATGCGACAAACACGATGTTCATCGCCTCACTTCTTTGCTGCAAGTTGTCGGGTACCATGAGTCTACGAATCATGGCGCCCAAGAGCCAAAAATGGATCATTATCGCCTGCGAAGCCGTCGTTGGTGCTTGGGGCATCACCGCGCTCCTCGTCAATTTCTTCCAATGCCGACCGCCGACACCATGGCTGTACGGCGATAACGATAAATGCATCAATCTCAAGGCATTTTGGACGTACTACTCTACCGCCAACATTATCACCGACATCGTCATCGTCATCATTATGGCAGAGAACGTGGTCAAGATCCAGACCTCATGGTCCAAAAAGATACTTGTGATGAGCGTTTTTGGCAGCAGAATATTGTACGTACTGCGTGGTTTTATTTTCTTTTATTCTCCGGTTAACAACCTTTTAGTGTAACGCCGGCAATCGCAGCGCAAATCCACTACTCCAACAAGGCATTCGACTCTGCCGATCACTCATTTAGCATCTGGCCCGCCTCCATCACCATCCAGCTAGTGCAGTGCCTCGCCATACTCACCGGATGCCTACCCAACTTCAAGCCCTTCCTCGACAGCCTGGAGTCGGGGCAGATCCGCGTCGACGACATGCGACGGCAGGGCAAGTCGAGCAGCAACGGGTACCCGACAAACAGGCCCGGCTACGCGGGGTACAAGTCAAAAACAGGGCAGAGCAGCAGATCGCGGGCCCTGGATCATGCGTCCAAGACGCAGCGCAGTGAGATTCACGAGATGGAGGACTTTGCTCAGAAGCCGAAACATGACCACGAGAGGAGCTGGGATGGACAGAGTCGCTCGAGCCACTCAAGTCAGAAGATCTTGATCCATCAGACGTGGCAGGTAGACATAGAGACCACACAGGATGCAGCATCCCGACAAACATGAGGCAAGGTAATTTGCTTTTTTCTTCTCAGTCATGTTTGGTTTCTCGGTTATTCATCCCTCCGAGAAGTTTGGTTACAGCGCAGCAACGTTTTATGCAAGTGTACGAATTTAAAGTAAAAGAAAAAAGACCCATTCGCTGTTTTAAATATAGAACGTTTTGTATCAGGAAAGCTGCAAGCACTCTGAGAAAAAGCAAGATGAAATGCTTGTCAGGCGTGCATGAATATCCTCTGACCAACAGCATAACTTGGTCGGACTACTGCGGAAAAAGAAAGGGCAAAGAGAAAACATTTTTCTGACATACAGGGGCTCAGTGGTTCGCTCGGTTGCATATGATTATGATACATCACCATAACGAATAGAGCAGGTCACCTCAGCCAACCCGCAGCACAGCGCAGTTGGTACGTAACAGTATGGATCCATCCTTGCATCCAGGCACCTGGAAAGAGGAAAATAAGCCGGGCCCTGATCTACCCAGATCTGGTGGCTCTAGAGTTTGAACAAGCCCGGGCCCTCTTTTCCGCTGCCGTCGAGAACTTATCTCTCAAATCGTCGTCTGTGGCGTTTATTCAGGCCGCTCTGTGCCGCTCGCTTATAACGAGCTATGAATCAATAGAACTCTAAGCCAATAAACCTCACCGGAACGTGTTTAGTCTGAAAATGGTCAAACGGAGGGGCGACGATCTTATTTGCGGGGAGACACGGAGAAAAAAAGAAATGTTCAATTTATGCTGACAGTTTTGTGTCGCAATCAACGCCTGTCAATTTGGCTTGTTGATTGCTGTCCCCTGTAATGCCCGCTAAGTTACTGAAGAGACATGGGGACCCTGGCCCTGCAAAAAGCCCGGTGGGAGGGGGTAGGCCCTGTTAGTGGACTTTCCGGGGGCATCGGTGCATTCTGCCGGATCAGCAACAGGAGGGGCGAGGTGATGTCCAGACAGATAGCGGAGCAATGCAACGCAACGCAACGTCGCTGTAGATGTAGACGTAAAGTAGACTAATACTAAGACGATTAAGTTAACCTGTAACATATCATACCCAGTCTTATTCCCAGCCTCGGTTGGTGGCGGCCGTCCCCAATGCTACCTTGCCTTACTCTACCGCAGTCGCGACCATTTCCCAGGGGGTGCAACCAACATTCCTGCATCCGTACCTTTCTTTTCCCCTTCCTTCCTTCTCTTCCTGCAGTCCCTTTTTAACTTTTTTTTGTTCTTCTCTCCTCAATCCTTTCTCTTGTCGAATTTTCTCTCTCGTTGTTATTCCCGGTTCAACATCATGGAGAGCGTTAACAAACCCAGCTTTGAGATGGGTAACAATGCTACCGTCAAAGCAGAAGGCGATGTCAATGTCTCAGCAAAGGCAGAGCCAGATTCTGGACGGAGCTCCACGATCAATTATCATGATAAGGATCAGCTGGAGCGTATGGGGAAGAAGCAGGTCCTTCGGGTATGTTACACCGTCCCCTCATCGAGGTGCATCATCGACTAACAGCTCAGCGCAACTTTGGGTTCATGACGATTCTGGGATTTAGCTGTACTATTCTCATTACCTGGGAAGCCATCACTGTTCTCTTCGCCCAAGGTCTCAATAATGGTGGTACTGCTGGTGTCATCTACAGCTTTCTTGTCGTTTGGGTCGGTAACTTTAGTGTCTTTGCTACCATGTGCGAGCTGGTCTCGATGGCGCCTACATCCGGAGGCCAATATCACTGGCAAGTCACTCCATCAACATCTTCCAATCCTCATCTAATGGTAATTCAGGGTCGCTATGATGGCGCCGCGGTCGTGTTCCAAATTCCTCAGTCATCTCACAGGCATGCTCACGGTCGGCGGATGGCAAGGCTCAGTATCATCCAGCGCCCTGCTCACGGGAAACATGATCTTGGGAATGGCGACGCTCAATTACCCCGACTTCCAGCCTGAGCTCTGGCAGGGTACATTGCTGTTCTGGGCCATCTTTGGCTTTGCCGTCTTCATCAACACCCTCGTCAGTTCAGTGCTGCCCAAGTTTGAGGGTTTGATCTTGATCCTTCACATTCTCGGTTTCTTTGCCATCCTGATCCCTCTTGTTACTCTTGGACCTCATGCCTCTGCGTCGGATGTGTTTGGTACCTTTGTTAACAACGGTGGATGGTCGACTAATGGTATCTCGTTCATGGTGGGTATGATGGGCAATGCCTTTTCTTTCGTCGGCACTGACGCTGCTTTCCACGTAAGTCCTCATCTCTCAATTCCAGTAGCTCTCACTGACAGCTTCCAGATGTCCGAAGAAACCGTCAACCCCTCCGTCGTCGTCCCCACCTCGATCCTTCTCAGTCTCTGCATCAACGGCGCGTGCGGTTTCGCTATGGTCATCGCCATGGTCTTCTGCATGGGCAACCTCGACGATGCGATGGCCTCAGGCCCCGGAATGCTCGGCTTCCCTTATATGTACATCTTCAAGCAAGCGACAAACTCAAGAGCCGGCGCGACCGTCATGTCTGCTATTATTGTTCTTCTTGCTGCTTGCGCCACTGTCGGTATGCTTGCATCAACATCTCGAGTCTTCTGGTCTTTTGCCCGCGACCGTGGCCTTCCTGGCTGGCGCACTCTGTCCAAGGTCAGCGACCGAACCACCGTCCCTGTGTACTCGGTCTTTTGCACTGCCGTCATCTCAATCCTCCTGTCACTCATCAACATTGGATCCCCTGTTGCCTTCCAGAACGTCACTTCTCTGTCTATCTCTTGCCTCTACTCCTCCTACCTTATCGCCGCTGGGCTCCTACTCTACAGACGCCTCACCAAAGGCTTCACGCTGCCCGGCGCATCTGACCTCCCAGCTTTGGCCAACACCACTGGCGCCGAGCTTGTTTGGGGTCCATTTCATCTCAAGGGTGCTTTTGGCATTGCCAATAACATCTTCGCCATGTGCTACCTCATTGTAGTCGGCTTCTTCAGCTTCTGGCCTCCCATGGTGGAGCCTACCGTGGACATGATGAACTACAGTGTCGTGGTCACTGGTGGCCTCGTCATTTTCAGTGTCATTTACTACTTCGCCTGGGCGCGAAAGGAGTACAACGGACCTATTGTTGAGAACTAGATTGGTGACTTTGCGATCAATGGCGCGGCATAAAAATTTGTTTCAGTTGGCGATGCATAATAAAATGTTGTTTTTTCCCAAAGAGATTATATAGACTCTTTATATATCCCACGGATAGTGAGATAGGATAGCACAACAATACAGCTATCTCAAAACTCTTGAACTTATTCGTGTTACTCATTCTGTCCGACTGTCGTAACATGAGCGGGTGGACTTTATCAGAACCGCAGAGCACTCTATGCGGCCTATTGATCATGCGGTCTTCTTGAAATTCTCTTGCCGCGATTTCCATGTCGTATATGCATCGTCAGGCGTGTATTTCAGTTGGACCGGCTGTAATCCCAAAAACCGTCCAGCCCACGAAGCAATAAATAGAATAAGATGCGAGACCACTGTATCGATGATCTGTAACACGCTCCTCAATCTCTTGTCTGATACTCGAGATAGATTAGGTGCGTTCAAGAATACAGGAATATTGTCCAAAGACCGGAAAATGATAAACAGGTTCAGAGGAATCCAAATATCGAGAAACAGTCCTTGCAGCCTTGATGGTAACCTGGATACCACTGAGGTCTTATCGTTCAACATTTTGGGACTGTTAAGAATAACGCCATTGAGATTCCAAAAGAAAATGGCTTTGTCGTTATCATCTGGCTCTGTCCTCTCAATCACGACAACCTCTTCGCCATCTGGTGCTGCTCTTTGCCATTCGTGCCACGTATAACGCGGGACTTTGATCTCAGGCTGATTTCCATTGGTAGCGCTGATGGCTTGTCGAGAATCTCCAAGGCGAACTTCAATTGTTCCTTTGACCACTTTCAAGTACTCATCATGAGTTTCATGCCAATGCAGACCGCTTGACCAGGTTGAAGAACCGGGGAGTGTGATGCGTACTTGTCCGACGGTTGACATGTCGTAGATGACGCCGTTGGGAAGCGGGCGCTCAATAACGCTGGGGATCTTCTGGTTACTCATTTCGACGTCCATGGTGCAAAGGTTATCATGAATATCCCAAAGTTCCAAATATACGAAATGTTAATGATGCTGCCCCGCATTTGACATAGGAACTGAATGACATAAGCTGCCGGATTGGGCAGGTCACGAGCGTAAGCAGTCGGAATCCGGTGCGACAATTGACTTATTTGACCTCTCAGTGATGTAGTGAGATAATAAAAAACCAGATTTCCTGAAATTCTGTTGAACACAAGCGCCTCAGTCAATGGGTTGCCAATCTTGAGATGGAACCTTGCCAACGTCTTCGGTGAAAGTAACTGGCTCCCTTCGCGTACGGTTCACCTTCAGATCGAAAACATCCAAGCGCTGATATCCTCCAACAACATCATGATACTGCTTTCCCTCAATACAATCTTCGATATCAAGATCAGCATACAGAATTCCTTCATCATGCTGGAGAAAGTCAGTGGCTACAGCCTCCCCGGTCTGATCGTCGATAGTGAAACCTTTCAATGGAGCACCAGTTGGATCAAGAAATTGTGTCGCACCACGCTGAGACTGCTGTAGCACCTGAGTTAAGTATTCTGAACCTCCAGAAACTGCTTGAATGGCATCGTTTCCCAGGACGCTTGAACACAGGACCCCGAAGCACTTGGCTTCGAAGCAATGAGCAGCTGCTCTTGTTCTGTTTGCAGTAACGTTATCGTAGTTAGGCTTATCTGACCCCTTCTCAGAAGATTCTGAAGCTTCAGCTGTAGCAGCAACTCGGGTTGGCCAAATCGGTGGCCAAGTTGAAATGTGAATGTTCTCTCCTTGAGCCATGAGGCTATACCGAGCTAAAGGGTTGGTGTTCTCTCCACATATCAAGTTTCCAATCTTTCCATACGACGTGTCTGCAACGCGAAGACCGTGTCCATCTCCAGGTGCCCAAGTAAGCTTCTCGAAGAACGTAGGCATCAATTTCCGATGATGAATCATGACCTCTCCAGTACTTCCGATGAAGATGTTGGAATTGTATAAAGTCGCACTACTGAAGCGAGTTTTTTCAGAAAAGCCTATGCTGACCATGATTTTTGCCTGTTTTGCGGTGTTTCGAATGGCGTGGATTTCATCGCCATCGGCGAATATCGACTCATGCGCCATTTGCTTGAAAAGATCATGGTTCTCGGTGGGCGCCCGTATTGAACTCCATATTGGGAATGCTGATATGTATGTTTCAGGGAAGACGACTAGATTCGCTTTGTTCTGCGCAGCCTGTTTGATCAAGTCGATTGCTTTTGAGGTCGTAGCCTTCGCGGAGAGGAAGACTGGAGAAACATGGCATGCGGCAACTCGAATGACAGTCATTTCTCGTATCTCTGTAACCTGGTCTTAGCAATTTATGGCAATTGAATTCCGTTGAAAATTGCCAATAAGTGTCCAGTGTACTTCTAATTAGTGTTGAACGTTGTGTAGTTATTGTGAAGACCCCAGATGCTTAAAAGGTGGAGGAGCGGCAATATCGGGTATCACGGGATGATAAGATCACAAAGGCTCGGAACTTCTTTTACGCTCCGCTCATCGTCAATTACTACTTCCTTAACATTGTGACCGGAAATTCAATTGATTGATTTATGTCATCTTGGGCTGGTACAATAAACGGATTGAGTTAGCACTGGAGGCCTACCGAAATGGCCTTTGCAGAGGCCTCACGCTCACCACTTTAGCAGCCTTTATTCCTCAACCTTGCCGTTCATAGGCACCAAGGCATATTCTCAGACACAGTCACATTTCGATTCCAGCCTTCGATCAGGTCACATCTGAGTGCGAATGCATGAAAAAGTGGCTGGTGGGATGGCATATTTCTCTACTTGTGTCTCGGCCCTCAATCCGTTGGGCTTTCTTTGAACAATCTGTATGCCTAAGCCTTTTAGCCAAGACAGGGAATACTTCTGTTGGTTGGTACACGAATTGAACCCCCCCTTTTCGCAACCGTTTTCAACCTATTGACCAATAGTGGTTGACAACGATGTTGTTGGTCCAGCTGCGCCATCGGCCTGATATTGAGGCCCAGATGCATATAAGGAATCAGTATCTGACCCCAGAGCCTTCATCATGCTGTTCATCATCTTACACCTTTTTCCAACTTGATTAAATAAACGCATCTTCCAACTCTTTGTTGACTCGAAATTGTTCTTATTAATCTCTTCCTCATCATTCCTCCAACATGCCTCAGCTCTTTGTTCCTAAAGCTGGTCAAGAGACAAGATTCAAATTTGATGATACTCCAACATTTCTCTTCCGCCTTCATGTTCCACAATCCGCCGGCTCCACAGACACTACCCACGTTGAATCACCAGCTTCCCCCGATGATATGAACAAGTTACATAAACTAGGATCCGCCTGCGGTCAAGACCTTCTACAGCTCCCTCCTGCAGAAGCTGCCAGTAGACTGAATGTCCATCTCAGATGGGACTGCGGAGACTTTGGAGAGAGCCCGTGTAATCTCATGTCTTGGTCAAGCTCTCTGCTTTTCCTCCTCCACTACGGTTTTCACCGCCAGACGCAGGATTACGATCCAAAGCCAGATCTATCAGAAATCAAGCTGATCATGATTGATACTCGAGACTTTCCGCAGCAGACTTTTCTTCGCGACCTGGACGCTCTGAATTACTACTATGGCTACAATAAGGATCTGGGAATTGTTAAGAAGAAGTGGCGAGAGCAAAAGTATTATTTTGGAGAATACCTGACTCAGGGGCATCTCGGTATTAAGGGTAGGTGCTTTCAAATGACAATGCAACAGCTTGTTGACGGGGGACTTTTTACGGTGATATGCCCTGCGTTGAACAAGCCCAATAATAACTGGGCGGACTGGGCGAAACCAGTTTGCAAACTTCGCGTCGGCATCGAGGGAAGCCATGTCGTGGATCAAAAACAAATCCGGTCTGCGATCTTTATGGCTAAGGACTGTGTGGGGGATCGATTTCATGTACCATTTGCACTCATGTTACTGGGACTGCGAAGCCGACAGTCAGACAACGCGTCAATTGCGAACGCCTTCCATTCCCTCTTCACTGGTATGTAAAGCAAGACACTGAAAGACCAGACACTAACGATGAACCAAGATAAGGAGCTCGCTTTTCGGGACGTCAAGTTTGATCAGTGCTCTTACCGGATGGAGGAACTAAGAAGATTCCAGCAATTAATGGAAGCCGTTGGAAAGCAACATAACGATGATGCTTCAGTTAACGAAACGGCGAGGTTGATAGAGGGGCTGTCCACTAATGGAAGGTCAATCAACCACGCAGGAACTAGTATCTACGTTGGATTTGCCGACGAATAGAGTATATGGCTGATCACATGCATGTTTCATAAAGAATAGAAATATTAGTTCAACCACAGGACAAATTACAAAGTCAAATTGACTTCTACAACCATCATAAAAATGTAAACATATACAGATAAACTAGTGTACTCAAGTAATCACTGCCTGGGATGTCTCGATCAGTGGCACTCGTAGGCTCTATCCGATGACACCGACAATAATCATGAAGTCGACAGCGGCAAGGCCTGATATCGTGAGAGCAAAACGTTTCATCTCAGAGGATCTGAAACTTAGACGTTATCCCTAGGAATCGTATACGAAAAGTCCCTTCCAAAGACAGCCTTCTCATTCTCGTACGCATCAAGACGAGCAGTGATGATCATATCAGTTTTCGTCATCCTCATCTTCGTCCAACCCACCGTCTTGATAACGATATCATCTCTCTCAAAGTCCCTCTGAAATCGCTGCTCAACCTCCGCTGACAACGGATCATCTGGCTTTATACTCGACTTCAAGCCTGTCCACCATCCATATTTCCAACCTGTTTCGTTGACTTCCCACATACCATCGTCCCAGTCCACGCAGAGAGCAGTCTCGCCGGAGTCCCAATCGTTTGTGACGTAGTTTCTGTGTTTCGCTGGTCGGAGTTCAGTTTGTGAGAGGGATCCGTTGACGGCTGGCTTGAAAGGTTCGAGATGAGAGTCTTGAGGGTTATCACCACGCTCTGGCAGATCTAGACTGCTGTGGGCACAGTCGATCGTGAGTGTCGTGACTTCGGGAGATGGCCAGACCAAGGGGAAGTACGTCGAGGACAGCGCAAGACGAAGGCGGCTTCTAGCACCGATACACTGCCCAAAGTGATTCAACTTGAGCGTAATGTCATAGAACTTCCCAGGCTCTAGAGGTCGCACATCTTCATGACCATGCCGATGTGTCAAGTTGAGAACGCCATGAGAGACCTTGGTAGCTGCACCGCTAGGTAGTACTTCCGACAAGGTCGCTGCAACGAGAGCATTTGCCTTGTCACTCGCAACACGCACCCTCAAGACAGGAGCCCCGAGCAAGTCCATCGGCTCGGTCAAAACTGGTGTATCGAAAACGAGACTTCCTCCAGCTTCCAAACGTTGATCACCAGGACCCTCGCCCTCGACGCCAAAGATCAACCATCTACCGCCCGCAAATCCCACTGTTTGAGGGGAGCAGATCTTAAGCTTCTCGTCGCTGCTTGAATTGTTGGTCGTTAACTGGCCAGGAGAAAGACCTAACCTCAAAAAGGAAGGCTTCGAATCAGACCAATTATCTTCCGCGCCCCAACGTCCAGGGCGATGCTCCATATACGGACCTGGAGGGGTCGTATCTTGAAGATAACATCGAAGCATAGGTTCATGCATAATCCCCGTCTCGCTTCCTTTCAACCACTTATCCCACCACCTAATGGACTCCTGCAGGAACCCAATCTGCGGCCCGGGATATCCAAAGTTAGGATATTTGTGCCCCCAAGGGCCAACAAGGCCTTTTCTAGGCACCTTCAAGTTCTCCAACATCCTGAAGATGGTGTTTGTATAAGGATCCATCCATCCGCCCACGAGATAAACAGGACATTGGATGGAACTGTAGTCTTCGCCAATGGACGCGTGTTTCCAGAAATTGTCACGCCTCTGATGCTGATGCCATTCTTCGGCGAAAAGGCCACCTGATTCAAGTCGTTTCAACCAAAGGTCCCGCCACTGATCACCGACTATTGCTGGATCGGGAGGCGACGAATTGATCGAAAACATGGAAGCAGCCCAGGTCAGATTTTCTGTCAAGATACAACCGCCCATGTAATGGATATCGTCATCATAGCGCATATCAGTGGAACAGATGGAGATAACAGCCTTAAGCTCAGGTGGTCGACGAGCCGCAACTTGTAGCCCATTGAAGCCGCCCCACGAGATACCAATCATGCCTATTGACCCCGTACACCAGTCTTGCGCAGCGATCCACGTCAGGATTTCCAAGGCGTCGTCTTGTTCCTGCGGCAGGTATTCGCCTCGTAGGACACCTTGCGAATCACCTGTTCCTCGCATATCAACACGGACACAGGCATAGCCGTGAGCTGCAATGTATGGATGGTTCATGGCATCGCGTACGGCAGTCATGTCTCGCTTTCGGTATGGTAGATATTCGAGAATTGCTGGGACAGGGTGTGATTTGGCGTTTTTGGGTAGCCATATCATCGCTGATAGGATGGTCCCATCACTCAGCGTGATGGGCTCATGGTAGATGATGTCAATTGCTGGGAGCTGCATCGTGAATGTCCGTGAAATGCTTCAACGCTTGGCGAGGCCCGATTGTATGAGAAAATCCTGTTGTCTTGCCTGGTCAATGGTCATGAACAGAGATACAACGCCGAGAATTAGTAAGAGAGAGAAAGTCGACCTCATTGGCGAAACAGCTTACTCCTCTAGGAAGGCAATCAAATCACCGTCGGCCAACCACCTAAATTTCTCAATCTCACAAAAACCTTTGCTACGCCGAGCGGCCGAGTTCCGGGTTACATCGCGACCGATTATCATGTTATTCCCCGCTCTTCAAGCGAACCCCGCCCCCATTCATGCAGATCACGACTCCATACGGATTGATAGTGATGCTTATCGCTGAACCAAGGATACAATTACCCTTCTAAGCATCGCTTTATCTCGAAATTACAGGCCATCGGGTGCACTTTTAATACCCGGGCTGAGTTCGCCGATGAGGTATTATATAGCCTGACACTCACTTCAACACGTATAGCCGGCGTATAGAATTGCTACCGTCGGATAAGACGGTATTTAGCTTAGTTCCCTATTTCCAGGTCTCAGATAAGATCGCCGAATATTTTGTATTAAGGTAGAGGTGACCAAGGTATCCGATCTTTGTCGATCTTTTGATCATATGTGACACTTTTCTCCCTCAACATCCCATGCCAAAAGGTGAACTCTCGCTCTGTTCACAGCATGTCAGCTCTTGAGATTACATCCGCAACGGCGGACCATGAGCTTGACGACACAAAGAAGGTCAAGGTAGAAGACATCCAAGATGTCGAGGTCGGAGATGTCAGGAAGCCAGACCTGTACAGCAAGGTCTCGGTCTATCTGACCATGGTCTTCTCGGGTCTCGCTCTGGGATCAGATGGCTAGTAAGCACAAGCATCCCACAATACTCTGTCCATCCAAGCTCTGACAAGAAATAAGCAATGCTGCAGTGATTGGTAACCTCGAACTTCTCTTTGCAACCCTCTACCCCGAAGCCCTCACATCAACAATGCGATCCCGCCTCTCAAACGCCTTCCTCATCGGTATGATAGTCGGTATGATTGGTTTCGGCGTGGTGGTAGACCAACTGGGTCGCAAAACCGGCGCCGTCATGACAACTCTCATCCTCCTTCTCGGCATCGCATTGAGCGCCGGTGCGAGCGGTTTAACCACAACTGGTCTAATGTGGATGCTTGTCATCGCTCGTGGAATAGCTGGCGTCGGTGCTGGTGGAGAATATCCCGTATCGGGCGCCGGTGCGATGGAAGCTTCAGATGAAGACGGCCAGTTTCGCAAATCCAGAGGGTTCATGTTTGCCATGGTAGCTGATCTCTCTGCGGGACTGGGATATACTTTCGGTGCGCTCGTTCCGTTACTCTTATTGCTTTGTGTGCATCAACGGACAGATCGATATGAGACTGTATGGAGAGTTGCACTTGCGCTGGGTGCTGTTCCGCCACTGTCTATCTTTTGGTTCCGACTGAGGATGAGGGTATCCACCGCGTATCGAAACTCAGCCCTTCGAAAACAGAGGACACCGTATGTTCTAATTTTCAAGAAGTATTGGAGACGCATCATTGGTGCTGCTCTGAGTTGGTTCTTGTACAACTGGATCTCGATTCCCTTTGGCATCTTTAGCTCTGTCATTATCTCAAGAGTCAATGCTTCGAACTCACTTGTACAGAACCTTGGTTGGGGAGCCCTCATCAACAGTTTTTACCTGCCTGGTCCTTTCATCGGCGGCTACCTGTCTGATAAGATTGGACGGAGAAAAACAATGGCTTTGGGATACACTCTTCAGGCTGTTCTCGGCTTCGTGCTCGGTGGCGCCAATGAGCAGATCCAAAAGGTGTTTCCGCTATTCGTTGTCCTATACGGCATTTTTCTCACTCTAGGAGAGGTCGGTCCTGGCAGGTTAGTGCAAACTTCGTCTATTGTTTCAGACGCGCCGAACTAACATGATCTAGCACTGTTGTCATCGTGGCGACAGAACCATTCCCAACTTCGGTTCGAGGCCATGCCCTCGGTTTCATCTCCGCATGGTCAAAAGCTGGTGCGGCCATCGGTACTCAGGTAAATCAGCCCTTTGTCTCTGTTCTTACAATCGCTAACTCGGCCAGGTTTTCACTGCCATCCTCAGCTCATACACCGATACCGTCAAGGGCAATCAGGTTGTCTTCTTGATTGGCTCGGCATTCGCAGTTTTAGGCGCACTCAATGCATGGTTCGTTGTCCAAGACGGTGAGAAGCATCTCGAAAAAGAGGATCAAATATGGAAGAATTATCTCGAGGAGAATGGATGGGATGCTAGTTGGGGTGATCACCAGACACAGGATCCTATCGGAACATTGAAGGATGAACTCAAGCCAACATCTTGAGTCAAGGATATCGATAGCTTATGATAGTAGTAGTGGTGTTTCCCCTCTCGACATTCTCCAAAGGTTCGTTGAGTTAAGCAATTCCTGACAATTTATGATCGTCCAACCCCATTTTAGCAGGAAGTCTGGTGTTATCTCCCAGCTGTCTATCAAATGAGGCTCTCCCCATAGAATGAGTCCTGACCCTGCAGCCACTGTCTCCAGACCACCAGAAACATTTCTATTGTTGGTGGTAACTGGCAGGAACGGTGTTTTGAACAAGTCCAAATTGATCAAGGTCCCGACCAAATCTCTGAGAAAGTCAACATGGCTAAAATTGAACTCGTTGCTGATAAGATTCTCCCGCATTATCGGGCAAGGGATACAATCGATCCACGAGAAGTGATTGATTCTCATCTGACTCTGTGTTGGTGCTAACGAACCGCAGTATTCTGACGTCTTGGGCAGTATGGAGGAGTATCTGGGAAAGGCGAAGCTAGTTGCGATCGAAGGACCTGGTGCATAATAAGCCACTGTCAAGCTATCCACCATGAATTTGTTCCGCCAAAGTCCACGAAACACGTTGTATTTGACAAGATGTATCAGATGATCGAGTGATAGAGGGAACCCTAGCTCTTGGTCCCGCCTCGCCGGGCTGTTGCTTTCTTCCGTACTGGTATGCGTTCTCATGTTCGAGGCTGCAGTAGACCTTTTCGGAGGCCTTGAAGCTTTTGTTGAACCGAACTCATCGAGCCTCCAGCGATTGACTCGGTAATTGGGTCGCCCGTCTCTGCTTTTCGATTTCTCGACTGTCACTTTACGTAACCCTGGCACAACCTGGTTAGCTTCATGAGCTTTAGATAAATCATGGCCTTAGGGGTATGCAAAACGGATATAGTGCAGTACAAGACTTATAGTAATCAGTCCAAGTGAAACACATACTGGAAGCTCTCTTGTATAGTCGATTCTGGACTTTCTTTCTTTGTTTGGCGGCTTCATCCGACGCATCACTCAGTTTAAGCTTGGACTGCGTGGCGCAATCAGGCGAATCGGTTTCTACCGCTGCAGTTGACATGATCAGTCCAGCTTATGCGTCAGTCTCCCTAGAAACTACTGCGTAGAGGGAATGGAGGAGTACAGGAGTAAACTCGCACGTCAAGGAGTTTGTCATCAACATTCGTTGATTAGCTGAGGCTATACCGAAAGAGGCAAAAATGTCAGATTCACGACACCAACAGGAGTTTGGGGCTAGGCTCAGATTGGTAAAATGGTCAGGTCTTATAAGATGTACTACGCAAGGCTATGAAAAGTTATAAAGAGCCAGTTTAATGCCATAATCGTTTCCGGAATCATTATGCTCATATTACAAAGATTGACTCATTATCATCATGTCCTCAATCGTCGGTTTCCTCCGCCGGAATTGGCAGGCTCACTCTCCTCCAGAACCAACAAAGAACACCAACGCCATAAAATTCGGAATTCTTGGGGCCGCAAATATTGCGTGAGTAGTTATGTTAATTAGAGATTTGAGCTTTTGATACTGATGATTTTCAAGTGCAACCGCTCTGATCACTCCAGCCAAATCGCACCCGGACGTCGAGATCCATGCTGTAGCGGCTCGTCAGACAGAAAAGGCCGTGGCATATGCTAAAAAGCATAATATTCCTCATGTCCTCGACAGCTACCAAGGTACACGCTCATTTTAAACTAGCATTCTTTCCTAAGCTGACTTGGTCTATGTAGCAATTCTCGATGACCCTTCCATCGATGTTGTATACATCCCCCTTGTCGCCAGCTTACACTACGAATGGGCCATCAAAGCCATCGCCAAAGGAAAGCATGTGCTTATTGAAAAGCCAGCCACGGTTAATGCAGCCGAAGCAGAGATGCTATTCCGATCACCACTGTTACGACAGCCTAATGCACCTGTTCTTCTTGAAGCAATGCACTTTCGCTTCCAGCCGAGTTGGCTATACTTTCTCAGCTTGATCGACTGTCAGAACATACAAACTGTCAGCACTGCCGCAGAGTTGCCATCCTATGTCATACCCAAAGGAAACGCACAGCTCGAGTATAACTTAGGTGGTGGGATCATGCTTCATTTGGGCACATATCCTATGTATGCACTGCGTCAGATCATGGATGATGAACCTGATGAGTGTACGGCATGCAAAGTTAGGAAGCCTCCTCCTCCGGGAGATCCCTGCGATGAGCTTGCTGAGACAAGCTTCCTATTTCCAGGTGGACGGGTTGGGAACGCTACGATAAACGCGCGCGCATCAGTCACCACTTTTCCAACATTCAACATTTCGGTGTCTCATAAAGAGAGCAAGGTTGAGGATATGTCACTTCCAAAAGGACAAACCAAGTGGAAGCGTAGGAAGCTAAGCTTCATTAACTTCCTCATATCATCCTTTTGGCACCGTATTGACATCGTGGATGAGTATACCATTCGAGATGACACGAATGAGAACGACTTGAAGAAATGGACAGTCAAGCAGTCCAAGAAGGTCTATGCGTTCAAAGATGCCGGTATTGATCAGCCAAGTGAGCCATTTTGGTCATCATATCGCCATCTGCTGGAGCAATTTGTCAATCACGTTCGTAGGAATAAGGGCTCTGGACTCTGGGTTGACCACGAGGACAGCATTGCACAGGCAAGAATGATCGACATGGCTTATGAGAAGTCTGGACTCCCGTTGCGACCAACAAGCAAGTTTAGATCGGAAGAGTCTATGAACACCTTGTCGGGTTGAGCTTGTTGGCGGTGAAGACGGCTTGCTCGGGCTTGAGCTGATGAGCCAGCGTTGGAATGCCCATCGTAACCACCCTAGACACAAGCGGAGCAACGGCTCCGCCAAACTTTGTCTTAGAAATCGCTTGTAAGATATGCTTAACCCTAAATGGTGAGGCTGAATCATCAAAAATAAATGCGTGGATATTGGTTTGGTTCTATTGAATCAATAGTATTGTCTCTGATTGAGACACTTTTTTGCCCTCTTGCTCCCTGCATGATGCAGCCAAAAGCTCCAGACCTCACTTCAGCTCCAGTTGACCGTAAGCTATTGCATTTCCGATGAAGCCGTAAATCAATGGCAAGTCATCGGCAATTGTAACTCGCTGCAAAGTCCAACGCAAATCTGTACGGCATTTTCCTCATCCATAAGCCAACGTGACATAAATCCCAAACAGCTGTAACGTCACAGGGTAGCACCAGAGGCTAAATCTGGGGGAGCGGGTAAGCCCGAGACCCTTGAATCTGGCCACGATGGATGCCGATGTTCCGTAACAATCGATCTACTTCCCCAGCCACGGCGTCATTAATTGGAACGTGGTATTCAGAAATAGCAAGTTTCCTACGCATCGGGTCAAGCCTTTTCAATAATGTACGGCGTGGAATGATCGGTGAACAATACGAACAGCGACTGGAAGTCCCCGTGATTTGCCTGCAAGGGGACTAGGCTCTGGACCAAAAATAGCGACGGTTCTGACTGGTCGTCTCATGGGAAACACGAGATGCACCTAACCACTTCGGGGCTGATCATGCTATAGCCCCATACAAAGATTCAACCCTTTGACCACGTGAAGCTTTAACTTGGGGATTTAGCGTGTTAATTCAGGGTCGTAGCCTCAGGCGGAGCGGCACTATGGCTTGAATGGACCCTTCGAGATTCTTGTGGCTGATCTGTCATGCCATGGACTTCAGAGCCTCAAACTCGTATACTGAGAAGACTCATGTAATCGTCTCATGATTGAAATGTTACATTCTGTGAGACAAAAAATTATATAAGGAGGGAGATACGCCAGCAGTAAATTGTTTTCTCATCAGCTTCAACTCAATCACTCTTCACTCGCTTCAATCACACTCGCTACCAACACTCAACTACCTTAATAGTAAGCGACCTCAATCAAGCCTACATCCCAAACACTAACATTCTCCAGAACCACCAAACAACCTCCCTCGACCATCATCATGCAGTTCTCTCTCGCCTGTCTCGCCGCCATCCTGGCCACCAGCGTCTCCGCTGCCCCAGCTCCCGCCGTCAACATGATGGCCGCCAGCCCCCAATGGACCATCGAGAACATGCAGCGAAGCTGCGCCAAGGATGACAGCTCCTGCACCTGGAACTTCAAGATCGACACCCACAAGGGTGCCGCCACCGGCTGCAAGTATGTTATCAAGGGCAGCAAGGCGTCTCAGCGCAACGGAGGACCGGTCAAGTGCGGTGACTTCACCATCACGTCTGGCTGGAGCGGCCAGTTCGGACCCGGAAACGGATTCACCACTTTCTCTGTTGTTTCTTCCAAGCGACAGATCGTCTGGCCTGCTTATACCGACAAGCAGGTCCAGAGCGGAAAGGTTGTTAAGCCTGATCAGTCTTATACCCCTGCCAACCTTCCCAAGTAAGCGATGGGAAATCTTTGGCACTAGTACATAGCAGCATGGTTTAGATGTGGAGATTTATGTTATT
This sequence comes from Fusarium pseudocircinatum, assembly GCA_013396035.1. Classification (NCBI taxonomy): domain Eukaryota; kingdom Fungi; phylum Ascomycota; class Sordariomycetes; order Hypocreales; family Nectriaceae; genus Fusarium; species Fusarium pseudocircinatum. Next base: position 98,301 of record JAAOAS010000280.1, read on the forward strand.
AGTCGCAACGTCTTGGATGTTCAATGTCATTATAGTCATTAATACATAATATGCAAACATCGGTCGAGACAATGGAACTCAGTGACAATTTTATTGCGTGGTGGCGCTGTAGAAAACAGGAACATGAAAAAGGTAGGACGGTGTGAGTTCCTCACCGAGGTCTCTGACCATAGTCTCTCGGACCTAACTCTACCTCTAGGTGAAATTACGAAGAATCTGCTCGCCCAACTTCAAATGTGGCAGAAGATCCTGGAGCCTTTCAATTTCCATTGGAAAACCGCTACACTTGACGTCGAACCCACTCTGACCTGTCCTCAACAGATCTCTCCAACTCCTTTCCACAAGTGAAGAAATCTCGCGGCCCTCAGTGCTCTGCCAAATGATGCGACCTTGGTATCGATCGAGTCTCTCGTACCGGAAAACGTCTGCTTGACCGGCTTCGAAATTCCAAATTTCTAGAATTTGGAGAGCTTGCATCTTCGTCACTGCCTCTGCAGCATCAACTAAGAGGCTCTCAGAGTAATTACTGAAAGAAGACGTAAGTGCGAGAGTCTTCAGCGCTTTGAAATCTGTTTGCATAAACCTATCGAAGAGTGTCTGTGCGTCGAAAGTAAAGGAGACAGCAATATGCTCAAGACGATCTGCGGCTCCGGAGATGGATTTCAGAAGTGTGCTGCTTGGTCGTGGCAGCACCATTTCCCCACACCTTTGGTGATATGGGGTATGGAATTCTTCAAAATAGGTCAACCGTTTCGTTGAATCTGGGACTAAAAGCCCTGTCCGCTGGAAAGCTACGGGATATTGGTGTTATGGACATTGAAGAAGTGTAGGAAAGGAGAGATACATACCGCGATCCCAATTTCCATCTTGGATACGACGGCCAGAACACCATCTCTCAAGATGAATGGATTCGATACAGGGAGCAGACGAGATGATCTCATAGAGAGTCATTGGAGATATGTTTGGATGGTATTCTCTCCGAATTACCAGCTCAGCGATGGCATCAACGTTGGGCAGACTAGTGGGCCCCTGTGGCGGGAAGGAAGTTCGGTCGAAGCCAGCAGAGTCTGCCCCCATGAGATAAGGACCTAAATGGATCCAAAAGTCGACCACTTCCGCAAAAAGTGGGTTATGGATGCGGGAACGGTCGAAAGGGTAGTGCTGGGAGGCGCCGATTCGATCATGAGTGCCCATGAATCTCCTTGCTTGAGTAGAGACAATGCCCAGCTCCACTGTCACACTGCATGCCTTCCATCTTGAGAGGATACGCCAAAGGGCGTGCACTGCTTTTGAAAACTGAACCTGATAACTTTTGTCGCCTAGTTCATCTCGGAAGAAGTTATATGAGATCTCGAGAAGAATATGTTTGACAACCAGTTTCCGATAGGATCGGACATGATGTTTGAAGGAGTCTAGCTCATGTGAAGCTATCTTTATATGGTTGTATGTTTCCTTCTCTATGAGAGATTGCCAGGTTTTGGATACGGTAGCAAAGGTCGATAAGCGGAAGGTTGGTTTCTTTGATCGCTTGAGCGTCTCTATCAGAGCTTGGACGATATATAACTCGATCTCGGGAGGGACCCTAGTGCAAGGTGATGTACTCTGTACAACGACTGTGGTGGGAGAAATCATGGTGCAATGTACTGCCGTATCAATATGGCTATACCGACATGTGATGGGTAACCTGGAAGTCTATTACTCTGGGATATCGAGTGGGTTTATAATTAGAAAAATGACCGGTTGTTTGAGAGGGGAATAAAACAATTTCAGACTTTTTATTCTTTAAAGTTAAAGTTTGTGAGCTTACGCTCTATGCAATTGATTGGTGCACTCCCATGTTCGATGCATCCATGACACGTATCAAAAGCCTCCAAATCATTATCGGGTTGACTCATGTACACTTGTTGATAGAGAACAGATATGTTATTCGCCGTTGGGACCTATGGCTGAGAGTTAAAAACTCCAAAAAGGCAAATGAGTCAGAGATTAAGATTTTGAGATAATTTTTCGGGGGTGATCAGGACTCAAAAGCTATGAGCCGCAAGCCACGTTTATGCTAATACAGAAAAAGACCGAAGCAAGACCTATGAGATTTATGTCGTAACTGTCTGAGATATGTTCCAGATTTGCGGTTTGCATCTTTAGAGAATTCGTATAGGCCCTCTCCCACTGTCTTCTATTGACACGAGGCTTCTGTTTTTGGGCCATTGGTCTAGCAGTCTGGCCTTCACAGCACCACAGATCTTGCTGAAAGCTTTCGCCCGCAGTACGGAACGATGCTTAAAAAAAGTAGGGTACGCCTGCGGCCTATAAGGTTAAGCTTTAGGTTATAAAGAGGCGTTGCCAACTATCGTCTTTCGAAACCCGTTTCCGAGTAGAAGCACGCAGAACGTGCTCCTTTAACATCAAGTGCGGCACCATGTCCGAAAAAGTAATGATATCGTCAAGGGCAAACCGGTGCTCCTTTGCCTCAAGTGTGTAGCTCCCATTACCGGCCAAGACATCCTTCCAGGAGTCGTATACGCATGGAGGGATGCTATGATGCCCGCAGCTCAGCCAACTAATCCGACCCCTGGCCGCCCCGAGCTTCTCGTACCTAAAGATATGAGTTTCTTTATCTGGCATGCCGAACTCCCATATCTCCATTATCTCGAGGGCGGGCATTCTCTTGGCGGCTTCTGAAGCAGCTTTCAAGAACTCATTGTCAGGGGTTCCGAAGAATCGATGAGTCAGTGCTAGGGTTTTTAGCTGTTTAAACTCTACTTCCTTGCAGACATTAAATAAATTGTTTGCTTTAATGATGTAAGATAGAGCAATATGTTCGAGATGGCCGGCGGCTTGCGAAATGAAGTCCAGTGACTCCCTACTGTACCTAGTAGGATCCATGCGATAATAACCCCGACTGACGCCGTAGAAATAGGAAACTTGTTTCACTGACTGTGGTAACTTGAACCCTCTCGAAATAACTTTCAGGTCTCAGCGTCAAGGAAATCAGCAGCCGCGGAGGGAGTCACTTACCTCGACCTGGGAAAATGCCAAACCCACTCCACCATTTCTCTATATGTATGGACTAAAGAGCGGTGGTGGACGAAATTATGTCAGGGAAATCCCTTCGTATGGTATCGCAGTCGCAGCCTTCGTGCTTGTATACATAGATAGTTCCACGGATTTCGAGGGTGATGGATTTGACAAGCTGTAGCTGCTCTTTCTGAACAAACCTCTCGAAAGCGGGGAAATCCTGCACACCCAGTTTAATGTCCTGAAAAGTGTGCTTCTCCACGATGCGCTGCCAGGTTTCAGAGACAGTAGCCAAAGGTGCCAGGCGTTCCTGGGCGCGCTTGGAGACCTCTATTAGATGAGGGACTATCAAGAGCTCGACGTCGAAAGGTAGAAGAGGATGCGATGCAGGGGTCTGCAAGACTGTTGATTCCCGAGAGGAGGCCATGGTTCTCATGCGAGGATGGCGTAGAAGTGGAATGCTAGCGGAAGCGGCAGGTTAAAGACTGGATTGAAGTTTGCAGGAGAGGTGCCAGGCTTTATACCCCTTACTGGGTGAGCATGTAAAGTCAAAGTTCAAATATTTAGTCCATAAGCAAAGTAAAATTCCTGCTCGAAGTGCCAAGGTTTTTGATCCAAACTTAGCATACCGAGGGACTACATCCTCATAGGAAGTTGAATTGAAATCACCGAGTAAAGTTCGAGTTTACATCTGTCAGCCAATTAAAAGTCCCCCAAGAAGCTTCTGAATCTGTATGATCAGACGATAGCTCCTGAAACCCCCTCGCCTCTGAGCTTGTCGGATCGAGACCGTACAGATTCATCCGCTTCCCCATCTGACGTCCTGACAAAAGGAGATCCTGGCCCAAGTTCTCGTTTCCGTGAGAGAAGCACCCCAAGCTGAAGATGTTGATGGCTGCTAGGGTCGTTAGACTGTCAGACAACCTTTCCGCGCGAAATAGTCGCTCTGCGTCGTTGAAAAAGCTGTGCGCAAGCGTGGCTGCTCTGCCATCAGATGCGGTGTGAGCAAACTGCTACGGTGTTAGTGAAGGGAAATAAGGGGACGGGAGAGTTTCTTACATAAGCGAGGTACAGTATTGAACTGACGAGAAAGGCAGAGCAGAATGTCGGGTTATGCTGTACTAGATCTGTGAGGAACAAGTCTTTGTCAATGAACCCAATAGCAGAGTTATCTGTCTCAAGAAACGTGGAGATGAGCGTCGACGCAGATCGGTTGCTTATCGGTACACGTGTCCAGTACGAGACGGAAAGTTCGTTCAAGCGAAGATCGCAGTGTTCTTTAGGCCGAGCTTCATTGAGCAGGACAAGATCTGGTTTCCCGGTTTGGGAGAGTGTCAAGAGGCCTAGAATAGCATCCTTTGGAGAGGTGGGCGTATCGATTGGGGGTGAAGGAAGGGGAGGGGGGGACGGTGAGGCGTGAATAGGTAGCACGATGGGATAGACTGCAGCAGGAGAAGCGACTGGTGTCCTGGATAAAATGCCACGTATCGTCATCCAATCTGATGGCCGTTGTCTAGTCAGTGAACCTGGCGACGGAGATCTCTTCCGTCTCCCTTGGTTATCTCGAGCATTTTCAACAACGGTTCCAAAGTCATCACCAGCCTGAATCCTTCGCAATATCTCCT
>JAAOAS010000281.1:0-10565 GCA_013396035.1 Fusarium pseudocircinatum
ACTACCTATGGTCGTATGTGCTAGGAATAGCATGCCTTCTGGCTTATATAGATAGCATTTCAGTAATGCTACCCCCTGTTCTCTTTTCTCTTGACTCCTGACATCTAGCGGTAATGTTGCTTTGAGTCACTCTGCTGTCTTCACTGCCATTTACAGAAGTCCAGATAAGTCTTTGTTATCAGAATAACACTATACCAATGCTGCCAGACCTGTACACACTCGTTGAAGTTTAACTATACCTGATTGCTGATCACTTGATTGCTGACCACATGTTCGGCAACAACATTCACCTCAATAGCTTCACCAACATAACCTGCTTATGTCCAGAGTACCCCTTATCTAAAATTAAGTAACGGGAAATACTAATATGCTAGCACCATACTAAGTTTAATACACATATGGTTTATCGCCCCCGGAAAGATATGCCAATTGACTTTGACGGCATTCATCAAAGCTTACCCTTGAGCTTAGACTCAAACGGTTTCGCCACGTCAGATGGCGGCAAGACAAACCAACGTCAACCGCTCGCGCCAACAACCCAGCAATTTCTCATTGGTTATGTACGTAATTGTCATTGGAGCCTTCCCAAATTCTCTACGGAGTAATCGATCGAACAAACTCGACAGAATCAGTGGACGCTCCTAAGCTCAAGTGTCCGTGGTTCGTGGTCAGGGGTCGCCTATGTTGCCAGTCAAATCCCGGCAAAACAACAAGCGGGTTTAACTCAGTTGGGAGAGCGTCAGACTGAAGTCCAACTTCAATCACTATCATTCGATATCTGAAGGTCGTGTGTTCGATCCACACAAACCGCATGTTCTCTTTTTGCCCTTCCCGCTAGTTGCCTGTGGGTCTGTCTGCTTGACTAGAAAGTGTCTAGCGTTGAAGAACCAGATGAATGGGGATGGGGAACATCAAGAGCTTCGTCGTGACGGTGTTCAAGAGCTTGGCCAAGCTTGTCAAGCAGACTCCACAACAATGAAGAGTTTATAGGAAGGATTAAGTCTGAATTTTTGCTGTTGAGAATGTACACTTGTTGATTGGGTCGTAAGCTGGTGGTCTTTACGCGAGTAGACTGGATGACGCAGACTCTTCACGTCATGATAGCGGGGCAAATACCTTTCTATCGAGGAGCGTCTTGAAACAACAGTCTATCTCTGCCACCCAATGCAGTCTACGATCAATCAGCTCTACCCTCGCACGCTCAATTCTTGTACAGCAATTCTTTCGCTCTCCGCCAACGAATTGAGTGGGCATCACAACCCACTCAAAGCACTGTCGGTGTGGCTCAGTTGGTTAGAGCGTTGGTCTCATAGCACGAAGCGTGATTTGGTCACAGATCAGAGTAATCCAAAGGTCGAGAGTTCGAGCCTCTCCACCGACAAGAACTTGTCTTTTTGACCGTATTTCTCTTTTTGTTCTTCCTTATTGGCCGTTGTGTTGACAAGTGGCTCAAAGACAGCAAACTCAAGTTGCCATTTTGCCTGTCAAACTGCCAGGATGCCCCAGCCACGGGTACTCACAGCGGACCCCAGTTTGCTGAGATCAATATGACAGATTATCAATTGAACGTCAACCGAAAGCCAGTCATAAGTCGATCGCTCTTCCTACTCGGTTATATCGGCACTATGTAAGACTGTTCCTGGTATGTCAGCATAAGCCATGACGCATCATGTAAGCACGGCTCATGAACATCGCATAGTCACTTGTCCAGATACAGTATCTCATCCGAGATCCATCTCAGCCTTACGATAATTATATCGGTTGGGAAGGATTCAGAATGGAGATTCATGGTAATGAAGGCTTAATCAGGTAACCCATTCGAGCATGTCTAACATCACGACGTCGTGGTGAAGGAAGAGGCCGCCGAGATGAATGATATTTAAGAAGTCATGATGCCGCAGCACCAGTCTTCCTTTCAATAGACGAGAAACCAAATCACATCGCTTAAAAACTTTCGCATTCAATACTATCGTCATCTTATTCAGGATGCTTTCCTTCCCTTGTATCGTAGCATGGGGCACTCTCCTTGCAGCTGTATACCTCCCCGACACAACTTCTAACTTATGCTGACAGACAAATAGATCACCAATGCTCACGAGACCGAGGCATATCCTCCAAATACCACTATTTCCAATACTACCACGTCTATGTTCCAACTCAGCAGCGACACTGAGTTCTCGTTCATCCTCAGCGAGTATCTTTCCCTAGCCAACGAAGGAGGTAGCGCCACGGGGGAAGTCCTCCGAGCAGCTGCTGTTATCGAGCCAAACAATCCCGAGAGTTGGTATCGCGAGTTCAAGTTTCTTGCAGACAAGATCCGTGAACAGGCTGTCGCTGCTGAGAAGAAGAAGGACTGGACCTCTGCTCGCTCAGCCTACTTCCGGTCCTCATCTTACTACAGGGGTGCCGACTTTTTCTTGCACGGCAATCAGTCTGATCCTCGCATCAACATGCTCTGGCAGAAACAGAATGCAAGCTTCACAAAGGCTGTTAACCTTCTTCCCAAGCCTCCAACCTTTGTTGAGCTGAAGGCAACCAAGTTTACTGTTCCGGCATACTTTTACCCAGCAGATGCTCAACTACCCTCTGACAAACGATCTAGCTATGGTAAGAAGATCCCTACGGTCATCGTTGGAACCGGTTATGATGGGTCTCAAGAGGCTCTCTACCATAGCAACTGTCGTGAGATCATCCAGCGCGGCTGGAACTGCATTACATATGAAGGACCAGGACAAGCGACAGTACGTCGACAGCAAAATCTTGGCTTCATGCCTGAGTGGTGGGAGGCCGTTACCCCCATTGTCGACTATGTCCGCAGTCGTCACGATGTCGACCCTGATAGAGTCGCTCTCATTGGCATGTCATTTGGCGGACTTCTTGCGCCGTTGGCTGCGACACATGAACACAGATTGGCGGCTGTTCTTGCGATCGACGGGATGCTCAACCTTCAGCGCTCCATCCTTGAGCAGTTTCCTCCCGCTTTGACCAAACTCTTCCTTTCAGGTAATAGCACTGCCTTTGATGATGAGATCTACAGCCTTCTCAAAAACCCCAAGATTCCAACGGCACTCAGCTGGCCGATCAACCAAGGAATGTGGGCATGGAACACCAAGAGTCCTTTCAAGTGGTTGACCATGGTCGGAGAGTTCAACCTTGATAAGCAAAGCCTGGCCAAAATCAAGTGTCCTGTATTTGTCGCCTCGGGTCAGGATGACATGACTGCACCAGAACAGCCAGAGGAGATGGCGAGGGCATTTGGAAATCAGGCGCACTATTTTCTGTTTAAGACTGAGCTGGGATCTGGGGTTCATTGTGCCATTGGTGCGGAGAATCAGCTTGCCCAAGAGACACTGGGCTGGCTTGAGGGTATTTTCGACAATGTCTCCAAGTAACCATTGAGAACTTGTGGTCCAAGCGGCGACATCATAGCCTTGGATCATGATGAGGATCATCTAGTGAAGGGTTACACGCACTTTGGCTAGAACTCTCTTGAGCTATTTATACTTGAATCATTTAAGTGCCATCTGAGCATTATTGATGACATCTATTCAAGAGTATCATATAAAACATCAGAACCCAGATCTATTATTTTGTTTATTCCATGCGTCGTTGTAGCTCCGCCTCAATCACTGTCTGCTTCACTCTGTGACGACTCCATCTCTGCCTTGAGCCTTTGGTAAAACTTGCTTCGCTGTCGAATGGTATTGCCGTATCGAATGAAGATGAACGGGATAGCACACATAAAGACGCTCACGACCCCGAGAAGCGTTGAAGCCCATCCAACACCAAGCTTGGTGTACATCGGCGCCGCAGCGATACATAGTCCCGCACCAGCAAGATTTCGTAGGCACGTTCCCGCCGCCATGGCCGATGCTGAGTACACTCCGTAGCAATCGCCCAGGTAAGTAGTGAGAGCGATACTGATGAGAAGCTGAGCAGCTCCGAACGGGATTCCTGCTATCATGGGCGATGCCCACGAGATACTGGACCGTGCGGTCCAGCCAGCCCAGAAGAGTGAGATTGCCAGAAGAGGCCCGCCCATACATGCTAGAGGTAATCTACTGTACTCATTCTTCTGAGCCCAGGTTCGACCGGCCTTTTTGCAACGTCTGTAGTACGCATCCCAGAGAAAGAATATCACTAGGCCAAGGCAGATTCCTCCTGCAATGGGCAAGTACATGAAGCTGCTTTTCTTGTTTGACATGCCGTAGATGCCCTTGAAGACGATGGGGTATGTCTGGAAGAACATGTAGTACACGCTGTAAGCTAGTGCGATGTATGTAGCCGTTGCAGCGACGATCAGCTCGGTGAAGAGCATGTGCAGTGGTCGAATGAGCACGACGCTCATAAGGTTGCGCCAACCCTTTGCTTCAAGTTCAATTGAAGCATACGTCTCAACGTTGCCCTGTCCAGTCTTTGCTGCAGATCTCCGGATCTTTTTCGCACGCCGGGCAAGGATGGTAGGGCCAAAGGTCTCTGGTAAGAGTGCCAATGGAATGATAGTCACACCTGCAAATATGAGACTGAACCAATAAGCCCATCGCCAAGAGATCGGGGCCAAGTAGGCAGCTATTGTTGGAGCTATCAATGGCGCACAGATACTCGCGGTGTAGTAGTATGTGAGCGCTCTGCCTCGCTGAGTCAAGTCGCTATGCATGTCTGCGATGATGCCGCCGCCAAGTGTGCTAGGCGAACTGCCGACGATACCTGACATGAGTCTGAAGACCAGCATTGATGGCCAGTTCGGCGCTAGAGCGCAAGCAAGAGTGAACAGAATGTAGACGATGAAGGCCGCTTGGAGAACGTATTTACGGCCTTGAAGCTCTGAGAGAGGGCCGAAGAGGAGAGGCCCGAAGACGTATCCTACGAGGAAAAGTGATATGGGAAGTGCCAACTGTGGGTTCCCTCGTGTATCGTCAATACCGAACTCAGCGGCCATCGGTGACATGGCATTGGCGGGGAGGGAAGAAGAGAGCGTGCTGTTGAATAATGTCAAGGTAAGGGTAAAAACCACAAATCTCTTCTTGGCCTAACATTTGTCAGTACTCGGAGTCTATTGTTGATACCAGAACCACATACCTTGGACCAGTTGTTGGGGTTCTCTGGATCATTGCTGTCGAATGTGACGATGACCCTTGTTGTTTGTTGCGACTCGAACGATGTATTCTTCTCAAGCATCAACGATCCCGGTTCGGGGTCCGATATCGCTTTTGAGACCTCCATGACGATATGAAATGACTGCTGTCCTGTGTGTATGGGATCGTGGCGTCTGACGGATCGGGATTACAAATACAATTACTATCACCACAGATAGTATATTGGAGGATTTGGTAGTGTCACACGAACAGGAACCAGGTGCGCATTGCTCGAAATGGTAGGATATTCTTCGACTTAAACAATCCTTCTCTTGGCTAGAAGCTCGTTCAGCATTTCCGCTTGGGGACGTTACATCCGACAAGCCATGGTGGGACCTTGCATTTCGCCATCTAACAGTTTGTTGACCGAGGGTTGAGGTACTTGAACAATTTAGCCCAGTAGCAATGCTGCTTGTATTAGAGACGTTCGGAAATGCCTCGGACCTGGCGCTTTCTTGTACACAATTCATCGACCATCACGATGCTCTCCAGGGGCATACACACGGTAATAGCCCGGACACAGAGGGTCCATCCTGAGATTGAGCTCAAGAACATTAATGTGTGCTTCCGTGGAATACAGTCTTTATGTGAGTGTAATTGACGGATATTGTGTCTGTCAATTCTTCGCCTGTGTAAAATGTCAGGAGTATTTCACCAAGTGAACGAAGCTTAGAGACAGCAGATGTGATTGGTCGTGCACGTTGCAATTGACCAAGTCACTCTCTATAACCTCACCACGACAAACGTGGAATTGATTCGAGGTCGATGAGTCTGAGATGTGATTATGCAGCGATGCACCCTTCAGCCTTGCGAATCATCGCAAGATATGACACGGCAGAGAAGAGAGTTGTGTCGGCAGTTTACAATATGCATAAGTCGACGCGACTCTGCCTAATCGGGTCTAGAATGCCAATAGACTTGGATGTGCTCCCCGCTCGTTCAAATAGTCTTAATGCGGCAACCCTATACGAGTTGTCGTCATTGCCAACCTCTCAGACTCTTCAGCTTTGTTTGGTAGTAGGGAAACGTCGCGACACATTGATCTGGCTCGTTTGTTTCCGCCAATTCCGATCACTATTAACTACACTGGCTCAGAGCAATGTCTGGCCGTGTCGTACGACGGCGAAACGTCAAGACTCGCAACCGCAATGGCTGTGTCACGTGCCGAGCTCGGCGACTGAAATGTGACGAGACAAAGCCAGAATGCAATAACGTAAGTCGATTCCAATGACTCGTAGGCCATCTCCATAGGGCTGAGTTGCTGATTCATGGTATCCACAGTGCATACGGTTGTTCATGCCATGTAGTGGTTATGCAAACCAGATTATCTTCAAAGATCAGAACAAGCTGTTCAGCTATGACTCTCCGCGACGGACACGGTCAGGCCAAGCGATAGGCGAGTCTTCGAACAGGCGAGGGAGTCTTGATGATACACCGCAAACTGAAGAAGCACAGAGTCCGGTACCTGAGTACTATTCTTCATATGCAACTCCAGCACCAGAGTTGGACAATGACACCATTGCGGCTCAAACTCCCATTTACGGTGCTGGCCAGGCAAACAACAGCTCCGATGTAGCTGCTACACTTTCATCCTCTGATACCCCTGCGGCTTGGGACCCTGGATTCCTACCTGATACTGATGTTGACCCGCCGGCACCGGCTGGAGATATTCGTAGTGGCTTACCATACATCGTGTCACCAGTTGCTACATCGCATCAAAGTCAACAAACGTCATTCCCATTCTTCGGTCCATTGAGCGTCTCATCTCCCCAGCTAGCTCCAAAAACACAGGTTCCAACCCCAAGAAGTAGTCAGTTCTTCAATGGACTTCACACTGCTCCGATCATCCCTCAAGGGCTTCTCGAAGGCATGAAGTTTCCCGAGGATATGCTCTACTACCACCACCTTCGGGATACATCGCCATACGGCGTTCTCACACTGTTGTATCTAAACGATATCATGGATGCCGGATTCCTCAGTGCATCATTTTACCATGCTGCTTTAGCGTTGTCAGCGCTCAAAGTCTCCAAGTCCAATATGGGACAGCAGCTGCGAAGTCAGGCCGCGATACACGCACTAGAACACTTTGTAATAGCTCTTGGAGACGTTGGGAACATCCCGATAGAGGATATGAACCCAGACATGCCGACACCAGGAAACGAACACGGCCCTGGAAGACGAGAGAAGATCGTGTCTTGGCTTAGTACAGTCTTGTTACTGGCACACTTTGAACTAAGACGAGCACAGATGAGGCTATGGTGCGTACATGGTCGCGCAGCGGTCGAGTTCCTGTCGAACCATTTAAACCTTGTGAGGGAGACAACTATCGGAGAATCCCTGGTCTCTGCTTTCTCGAGGATAGCAGCCCTATTGGAGATCTATGAGGGTACACATTCGATACAGGAACAAGTTGTGTCATCTGAGGCATCGCGGTCTCTCGTCCAATACCTCGCTGGCTCGACGCTGCCATACGATAGGCTGCTCTACATCATGCCCAGAGTGAATGACTTGGAGGAGAAATGGAGGTCCAACCTTCGACCAGGCGCAGAGTGGGACCAGCGTGTTGACGACCTCAGACTTGAGCTCGAGCAATGGCGAGCTAGCCTTTTGCCGGAAGATATCCCCGACTTCGACGGCGAGGGGCCGGAGGCAGACATCAATATGAAGCCACTAACGCTACTTTCTGCCCCGGAACCAGTCAGGCCGGCTACAAGTTTTACGCATTACCTCGTATCTACGCTTCGACTTGACCTGATGTACTCGCCAGAATCAGGCCCCAGACTTTCTCCCTCTGAACGCTCGGCTATATTGCGCAAGATCTGTCGCCTAGCAGCCGGACTTCCATATGACCTCTCCGTCATCGTGAATAACTACGGATATGGGATGCTCCCTGCGATGCTTAACGCCTACCATATGTCTGATGCTGTAATAGCAAACTGGATCAAAGGATGGGTTGCATCTCGGCCTGACACAAGAGAAGGCATTTGGGACATAGAGCGCGTTCAGAGATTGATAGCGTATCTTGATAAAGAGTATAATAGTGAGGGATCAAGATCTGGATGGACTGTCATCAAGACTCGGATGGTAGACGCGGAAGAGAATCGGGATGACGCGCAGCAAAATACGGGAGAAGAGCAATCTCGAAGTTTTTGCGTAGAGATATCCTGCAAGGGAAAACGTGGTTGGAGCATTGACTTTGTCGAGATAGAATGACTTAATAATGCGGTGGTGACAAAGCGCAATACATTGATGTTACAAAAAAAAATTAGAGAAAAAAGAATAAGCGCTCATCGCGTGATCCATTGCGACATGAAAAAAAGCATCGCTGGTGTCAGAAAAGGGCGTCATTGCGATTATCGGATTACCAATGCGAGAATGACAAGTTTAATTGCTGAAAATCTTTGTAGGGCGTAGGGGACGACAAGCTCGTATGACTCAGAACAGTCACTACACAAAGAAGGGCGCAATTGTCAAGTTGACATTCTAAGCAAAGATGACAAATGACCTAAAGATTTTGACAATAGCGCATGCCACAGGGTGCAGCCACTAAATCGACATCGGCCCGGTGTCCAATCACACGCTGCCAAAATTGCGTCGCTCGTTTGTCCAAGCCCGAAAGGGAATTCTTGAACGAGGACATGTCATGTCATGTCAAACAGGAATTTTACAGGGAGACAATTCGAGAGAATTCTATAGAGTCATATGCTGGGCAAGAGAGCATGTCGAACAATATATAAGAGCTTGCGATTTCCTGGAGAAATAGGGCTTCTATTCTACTCATCATCAAGCAATTCATTGAACAAACAATTCAAGAGCATCTTCAACTCTAATATCAAAACTTCAAACAAGACCAACAAGTTCAATCACAACATCTATACACTATCTCCAAACTACAACTATATCTTGCATACTGCAGCCAACCCTATAAAACCACTACTACCTACAACTCAACTCCAATATCTCACAAAAACACTACACATTCCGAACACAATGGAATCTACCAAGATCAACGCTCGCCGAGTCTGGTCCTCAATTGTCCGTCATGCCAAAGAGCACCATGAGTCGGTCAACGCTGCTGTAGTTGCATACTACCCCCAGCCATCGCCTGCCTACACACCTGGCGGCAAATCCGCGACATCCTCTGTCCTGTCCTCCCCACGATATTCGTATGAGAAGCCTCAGTAGACGCTTCAAGGGGAGTTGGTATAACACACGAAGTGGATAATTAATGTATTGGCAAGGATAAACTATGGCTGAGAATTATTAGCTATTGCTGGTTTGTTTTAAAGGATCTAAAAGGAGTATATATATGAGTTGAACGAATAATAATAATGATTAGAGATTAAATACCAAGGACACAGTTATATAAGTGTATCCAAGCGTCATCGCAGTGCGATCTAATGTTGCAGATTAGTTACATACCCGAGTCAACCTCCCACAGCTTGTGCAGACTTCTACAGTCTAATCTCGGGCCAGTTATATAATTACTTACTGACAGATGTTGTGTATAGGGACAGTGATTACTGAACAACGCCGTCTTCTTGCGGAGTTGCGGAGTTTGAGCTGCGATAAGCTTAACAAAAGAACCGAGAAATCCGTCAACATCATTTAAATAGAAAAGGCAGGCCGCATATCTACGATGAAGAACCACATTGGCAAGGTCTTGAAGAACCAAGTTGCTGCTGGTTTTACAATACTCTTGACGTCTCTTAAGCCTGTGTGAGGGTCTTTCAACATCACCTCTAGTCTCCTGATACATACATTCAATTGCGAAACATGACAAACGAGCAGTCCGACAAAGACGAAAAGTTCTTCCCACGAGCAGGACTCGCACAAGATGGATGGTCTACTGAAGATGAAGCGACAGCGACATGCTATTGTGGTGCGGTTCAGCTGGTCTTGGTGAAGCCCCTATAAGAAACAGGAAACCACAAGACACTCACTAATTGTTACTAGCCTATAAACAAGCCTGGCTTCGTTTTCTCCTTTGTCTGCCTTTGCAGTGACTGCCGCAAGATCACGGCTTCAATGTTCACCACTGGCATCGTTGTTCTCGATACACACCTGAAGCATATCCGCGGTGAAGAGAACCTTAAGAAATTCAGCCAGTCGGATACAATTGAGAGAGATGGAAGCGCGATGACCAATTTCTTCTGCATGACGTGCGGATCGCTCATGTACCGGAGGTCTTCAGCTTATGAAGGAGTTAGTATCTTAAGAGCCGGCACGGTTGACGATTTTAAGCTTGTAGAAACGGTACTGAAGCCAGATGTTGAGCAATTCTGTAAGTATAGAGTTGCGTGGTTAGGTAGTATAAATAACTTAAAAGAAAGCCAAGGACAAGCTAAGCTATAAAGATATAAGGCTTTAAGTTAATTAATTAATTTAATTTTCTATAAAACTTTATTCCTACCCGTTGGTGCGAGCCGG